>JAMAKQ010000062.1:0-170894 GCA_023628475.1 Chaetomiaceae sp. PF1801
TTTTTTTAACTTATGGTAACCCCTATGTTTTTATAATTATTTTTTTTTTTCCCATTTAAAATTTTTAATAACCCCCCCCCCCCCCCCCCCCCCCAAAAACGTGCTGGGGGCATACTCCCACCTGTACGTCCCCAAAGTCCGCAGTACTGCAAAAGCAGTTTCGGGTGTTGACTCCTTGAGGTCACGTCTTCTGAAAATAGAGGGCATCGAGTACGGTAGGTTATATTGCAGCACTTCAACAATCATTTTCTTCACATCACCCTTTTCTTTCAAGACTAAAATATCACCAAATCCAAAAAGTCATGTAAACAAAACAAAACAAACAAATCCAAAACCACCACCACAGTGTATCCCCCAAACAGCCGTTTCATTGTTGAAAATCCACAGCCCTCTGGAGCATACACTTCCCCCCTAAACAACCACCGACGTATCCCCGCCCATCTCACCGCTCAGCTCGCGTGACGTCGGGCCGCGCCGCTGGGCCCCGGCCGGCTCCTGGATGGCGGCAGGGTTGGCGGCATCGAAGCCGTTGTTATTGGCCTGCGCAGAAGTGGAAGACGAAGAGGAGGAGGAGCCATTGTTGTTGTTGGCCTGGACGTAGGACACCAGCGCCAGGCGGGCGGCCTCGACTACCTTCTCGGCGTGGGCCAGGGCCTCGCGCAGGGCGAGGACGGTCGGGTCGGTTGTGGTGTGTGCTGTGTGGCCGTTGGTACCGTTGGTGGTGCCGTTGCCATTGACGGCGGCGCCGTTCTGTTTGGCGGGCTGCTTCTTTGCGTTTTCACGCTCCTCGAGCAGCTCGCGGATGTGGCCGTTCAGCCACAGGCCCTCGAGCTGCTCCGGCGTCATGTCGCGGGCGCCGGCGATGCGGCCGCGGCAGGAGGGGGTGCCGCAGAAGCAGTCGAAGGGCTGGGCCATGTGCCACTCGGTGGAGGGGTAGAAGAACTGTGGCTGTTTAGGGGGCGGGCGTGATGACTGGGTGGGGAGTTGGGGAGAGAAATACCGTCAGCTCGTCGCCGGGCTGCAGCCCTTTCGGGCCTGCGATGACGATCATGTTGGCCATGTCGAAGATCTAGAGAAATATCACGGGAATGTCAACAATTGACTACGTCTCGGTGCTGTACCACCCAGTCTTCTCCTCGCTGAGTGTCAAAGTACTGACCAGGGACGGCTCGCACGAGTGGTTAATGTACAGCAGATCGCTGTTGAGGTCCAGGTGCCTGTCACGGCCCATCTGGACGGTCGCGTACGTGGGCTCGGCGGCCACGGTGCACGGGGGAAACTCGAGCTTGGCGAACAGGCCGAAGGGGGGGACGGCGATCTTGGAGATGCTCTTGGTGGTGAACTCGGCCTCGTTGACGATGACCTCCTGGATGTCCGGGTGGGACGGCTGCGCCCAGTGCGGCTTGATGGGAGCCATTGCAACGGGATTGCTTGGTTCTTGTGTTTCAAAGAAAAGCGACGGCAAGGCGATGTTCCTGGCGATGGCGTGTGGTTCGCCTTAATTGGTGCGGTGATGGGACAGTGTGTGGTCGTCGCTGATGAGCCAGCTGGTGGAGGGACGGGAACATCTGATGTCAGACTCCAACGGCTCGCTCCGCTTCTTATGGAGTTGGTCCCTGGGCAGACGACACAGTTGCCTGTCGCTTTGTCGGCCTTGCTCGGCTACGAGGAACCGGGTGGAACTCTGGCATCTGAAAACGCGCCATTTCATGCGCGGCAGAGCCTTCGACAGTGCCGCGGGACTGCCAGGACACACGGTTTTGGCCCGTCATCGTTCAACGCGGCCCAGTAATCCGTCAAGGGACGTCGAGCATTGCGTATTTGACAGAGGGATTAGCGCCAAGGGCCATCTTCGCCGGATCCAAGCTGCTCGGCATGTGCCTGGAGCTCTGAAAGTTTGCGATGGATCATGGCGGGTTTGAGAATTGAAACAGCGGGGTAGCTCTGCTACAGTGGGGCTCCGAAGCGCCGGAGAGTGACATCGGCGGGCCGGCAAAAAGACCGCGGGCTAACAATGAGAGAGCAGGGGCCTGCCAAAGGAGGTAAGGAAGGGAAGCCACAACTGGGGATGTTCTTGTAGGTTACACGTCTGTTCTACTCCGTACTGAACTGTTGACGGCAAGTGCATGCCAGGGCAGTCTCCGGCCAGTGGTGTGCGGATATTGGGATTGAAAATCGACGCGGCATCAGCTTGAACCCTTCCTTAGGTTTGTTTCACCCTTGAACCGAAACCAAGTCCAATCTTTGACCAGGCGCTCGGGTTGTGCCGAGTCCTCGGCACCCAACAACAAAAGAACCCAGATGAACGGACAAGGAAACACGATGACCGGCTCCCTGGACTGCGCAGACACCCCACGGTGTTGCTGTTGTGAAACCTCACTTTCTGCAAATGCCAGGGCCCAAACGATGGCAACGTGGGGTGGAAGAGCATGGCATCACGACTTGTGATGAGGGGAAGCATTCTGCTCAGCCTCCTGCCCAGCACCAATGGGAAATGCAGCAACAATCGCGAGATAACTGGCGGTCAAAGCGGTGGGTACGTGAGGCATTATACCTGAGCTATAAAAGTGCTTTCGGATATGCCATGCCACCCACCATCTCCTTCGCAGTCCCGAGGAGTTGGTTTTTTGTACCGACGCACAACTTGAATTGTCCCACTCGATCTGTTTTAGCTTGGTAACCTTTCACGAGTGCTTCTATAAGGCTGACAAAAAGACGAACGAATATCAAGATGTGGAAACCAGACATCAACTTCATCACCTTGCACTGTAAGACGCCGCCAGCATGTCATCTCACGACACAAGGCAGCTGACATACTGAAATCCAGACGCATGGATTATCTTCGTCGGCCTGCTCGCCCTGGTCATCATCTACCCGTACGGCAACGTCTCGGCCATAGACGCCTGGTTTTTTGGCGCCAGCGCCTCGACCGAGTCCGGCCTCAACACGTGCGTTTCAACATTTCATCTCGCCTGGACTACCTCCCCCCGGCTGACACTGCATCAGCATCGATGTCAAGGATCTCAAGACGTACCAGCAGGTGTACATCTACATCATTCCCATCATCACCAACCTCGGCTTCATCAACATCATCGTCGTCGCTGTCCGCCTGATGTGGTTTGAGAAGCGGTTCAAGGCGGCTGGTATGTTTGTTCTTCCCGGAGGCTCTGCCGTTGATGTCTAATGGGATCTCTAGCCGGATTGTTGCCAGGTCCGAGTTCGACACAGGATATCGAGGCCCAGCAGATATCCACGGACCGCGAGCCCGATGCCAAACTGAAACTGTTAGTCGACCAAGAAATACCTGGCGCATCCGGGAGGCCATGAAGTTCTCATAGTTCCTCCTAGACCCGAACCGAAACCGGCCATCGACCAGCTCGAGAAACCCGATCCCAAGCCTGCGGTCCACATCACATTTGGTGAAGACGTGAGAGAGCCACGGAGCAACTCGACGCTCTACATCCCGCCTCCGAGGGAGCGTGACCAAGGTAAGCCGGACCCTTTCCGTGTTCGCCCGAGGGCCTGGACTAACCCGCCCATCTCTAGGGCACTCCTTCGTCGAGAAGCACGGCGATGCCAACGGCGATGACGAGGACGACGGTAACACCCATAACTAACTCACGCTTGCCCTTAGCGATGCCTGACTGACACCACCACCAGAAGACGACGACGCCATCAAGCCAGCCCCCGCCGGCCCCAGCGGCCTGACCAGGAGACGCGGCTACCACCACCACGACGCCGCCGGCCCAAGCATCTCGCGCACCAAGTCCCTCGAGCACGCCGCCGCTTCGCTCTTCGTCCTAGGCAAAACCGGTCCACCGCCCTCATCCTCCCCATCCCAACGACGCTCACACTCGACCTCGCGCGGACGGCAGCCGCCGCTGTCAGCGGCCGACACCCTACCCTACCTGTCGCGCCAGGCCACAGTCGGGCGCAACTCCAACTTCCACAAGCTGACGGCGCGCGACCGCGAGCGGCTCGGCGGCGTCGAGTACCGCGCCCTGAGGCTGCTGCTCAAGATTGTTTCTGGTACCACGTCGACATTATCCCCTCCGGTTCTGTGCCGAGGAAAGGCTGATGCACTGTTTTAGGTTACTTCTTTGGGCTCCACCTGTTTGGCGTGGTCTGCCTGCTGCCGTGGATCCATCGCGCGCCGGCGAAATACGCGGACTACTTGGCTGAGAGTGGGCAGGATAAGACCTGGTGGTAGGTTTGCTTTCCATGTTAGCAGGGGGAGGTGCCATGCTTACTTGTGACGGTAAGGGCGTTCTACACGGCCCAGACAATGGTCAACAACCTGGGCTTCACCCTCACCGCCGACTCCATGGTCACCTTCCGGGACGCCACCTGGCCCATGCTGGTCACCACCTTCCTGGCCTACGCGGGCGAGACCTTCTACCCGGTGCTTTTGCGCCTCATCATCTGGACCATGTTCAAGCTCGCGCCCCGGCAGTCCTCGGCCAAGGAGACGCTACGCTTCCTGCTGGACCACCCCCGGCGCTGCTACATGCTGCTCTTCCCGAGCCGTCCAACCTGGATCCTGTGCGGGATATTAGTGGTCATGAACTTCGTCGACGTCCTGCTCATCATCGTCCTCGACCTCGACAACCCGGCCGTCAACGACCTGGCGCTGGGCCCGCGCATCCTGGCGGCGCTGTTCCAGGCCGCCTCGTCGCGGCACACGGGCACGGCCACGTTCAATCTAGCGCTGGTCAACCCGGCCGTGCAGTTCAGCCTGCTGGTCATGATGTATATTTCTGTCTTCCCCATCGCCGTCAGCATCCGCTCGTCGAATACCTACGAGGAGAGGGCGCTGGGCGTGTATGATGAGGAGCAGTCGCTGGATGAGTCGGACGGCAGGTCGTATGTGCTCACGCACGTGCGGAACCAGCTCAGCTTTGATTTGTGGTATATCTTTCTGGGGACGTTTTGCATCTGTATTGCTGAGTCGGGGAGGATTGCGGATGTTAATGAGCCTGTGAGTTGTCTTCCCATGATAGCCTGGCGGGAAGAGTCTGCGGAGCTGACACCCAGGGTTCACTGCAGGCATTCTCCGTCTTCTCGGTCATGTTCGAGGTCGTATCGGCATAGTATGCATTCCGATGTCCACCCATACTTACTACCATACCCCAGGCACCTCAGCTGACGAGTTCACACTTCACAGCGCCAACGTCGGCCTCTCCCTCGGCCACCCCAGCGTCATGACCTCCCTCTCCGGGCAGTTCACAACCTTCAGCAAGGTGGTTGTCTGCGCCATGATGATCCGGGGCCGCCACCGCGGCTTGCCGTATGCCGTCGACCGGGCGGTTGTGCTGCCGGGAGAGAGCCAGGGCCAGAGTCTGGGGACGACTGCCGTGGGAGATGGTGATCCTGATGAGGGCGGTCTGTCTGGAGGGAGTCGCTTGGGCGAGAAGGGGATGATGAGATTGCGGCGGGCGAAAAGTGCGTAGATGGATGGGAGAGGGCGCGGGCGTGTCATGGGAGCGGAACCGCTAAGTCCAAGCTCGACGCCCGGGTCTCTATGGTAAGTTCCTCTCGGCGTGGTGAGCAGCCGCAGGGGCCGGTTGGTGGTGGCCGCTTTTGAGGCCGCCGTTCGAGGCCGGAATGACAGCCGAGGATGTGACCTTGCATGTTGATATATGTCAGAGTAAATGAGGTAACTAGCGGTTAGGAGTAAAATAGGGATCGATCCAAAAAAGCGTAGTCATAAACCGGCTGAGGTCACCTCGCAGGTTCACACTGGTTCATTTACATACAAAGGTCGTTTTTTGCAACCCTATGAAGCTGCTGGCCCAAAAAGCTTGCGAGACCGAGACAGAACACAACTGTTCGAAACTGTGGTCGATCGGGAGATCTCACAGGGGTGTTTGAGACGAACCGCTGCGGAGAAACCTTCTAGAAACGGAGCTCGGCGCGCTGGCAGGGGCCGCTGCGGGGCGCCAAGGCCGATGTGCTGCTGATGAACAGGGGTCGAGGGTTGACGTGGAAAGGACCTGATGAGGGAGAGAGACCCTCCACTTTCCCTCAAAAACACACAATTTGAAATTGAACCAGGCAAGAAGCGTGCGAATCGAAGGCCCGACAGAGTATCCCAACTCCCGGCGAAGAAATCCCTCACGAAAATTACACAAGAGGAATCGAAATCTGACCAGTCACTCCGTGGACCGCGAAACTGATAAGGAGGCCTCAAGATGGGGGTCGCAACTCGCAACATCGGCAACGCAACGAGCAAACGGCATGAAGCAGCGAGGAGTGTCGGACTCACAACCTGGAAGTGCCAGACAAAGCCAGACACACGGATACGCTACTGCATGTTCTCACAGTCGAGCCACTCTTTCGCCTCGCACTTATCGCTTCCCACCCCAGAAAAAGGAAGAGGTGGTCACACGTGGCTCCCCACGGACCGACTTTGAAACATTCGCACACTTGGAGGGTTGCGGTGGGGGTCAGGGGTAAACTCGATCCTCGTGTCCTGATGGTACCGAAGCTCTCGCAACACATGGGAAATCCGGACACGAGTGGACGTGCTCTGCTCCATCGACAAAGTCCTGATCATTCCTGACCATCGTCACAGAACCCGAGGTTGGCCGAGAAAGTCCTCTGCAGCGAAGCAACCAGGCATCCTCGCCAGATTCCCCACAAGATGATACGGGAATCTGAAGGAGGGAGCCAACACCCACGACAACCGTTAGCTCATTCGGTCGCACCACCCCGTGCCATCCCGAGCCGGGTGGCTTGCCAGCGCCGGATCTTGATCACACGCTGCGCGAATTCCCTTGTTCTCTGGCTGTCTCGTCCGAGCCTGTGCCCACTGTGGATCGACTGGTTCAGCAGAAATGATGCGCCCTACGGCTTACCCAGAACGGATTCGGGATGCCTCGGAACGGACGGCCGAGGGCGTCCCTTCAGAGGGTCGTGGCTGCCTCGTTCTGTCTCTCTCACTATCTCCCCCCTCAAGATACAACGCTCCGGAACTGATATTCCCGCTCGGCCCAAAGACGAGGCCCACGGGACGTTGCAGCCTAGTTAGTGCCCGCAGCGGCCGCTAGCTGCTAGCACGGGCGCGGGTATATCGTCTCGAAAGGCTCGGCAGACAAGGCACCTTTAGTGCGGCGGGGGTACGTGCAGGAGACATGCAGCATCGATGACATACATACGCTACAGGATCGATCCACTCGAAGGCTTCCATGGTCTTAAGATGCTCCTTAATATTATCAAGGGGAGACTTAGACGTGTGCCGACACCCACACCCACACACCGCGAGGCCAGTGGGCGTTGTCCCAGGCTGTCACCTGAGCAGCAAGAGACATGGTTTGCAATCCCTGCCCACGACTGGATGATGGGTAGGTATCCAACGGAGCCAGTCCCGTCGCCGTCCAAGGACGATGACGTTCCGCGATTGGAATCATCAGATGGTCATCCTTTACCCGCACCAGTATCTACAGTACCCTATTAAGCAGTTGGTTGGCAAAGAGTTACACCCGTCCACCGGGATATCTCCCATCATCAGCAGAGGAACAGGAAAGCCTGCTTGGCGGCATGTCAGGTTCGTTGCCTTCAGAGACTTAGAGAGCAGCTACCCACACCCACCTCGCCCATCCACACACTGGACCTAGGTACACTGCACACGCACCTAGACAGGCAATACACGCACACACCCCACCTTTTGCCTAGGGCCAGGGCGATCAAACGGTCCGGGAATGAGCGAGCATGCCACGTGCAGCCCCTCTCGGCAAGCTCTCTCCCACATGGCAATGGCCATTGCGCTGTCTCACCTTGGGAGGGTGGGAGTGAGAGAGGGAAGAAAACCTGTCAGGTCACCCGCCCCTGCCTGCCCGCTCGGGATGCAACGCCGTTGTTTTGCTCTCAAGGCTTTCTTCGGATCGGATGGGGCATGCTACCACCAGCCTAACACCATTGTAAAGTACCAGGGGAAGGTAAGTGGGGATGAGCAGATGGAGGGAGGAAGAATGGGGGAGGGGTGAGGGAGAGGGGTGAGGGAGAGGGGTGGTGGCCAGACGACTTGTTTAAAGACGTGTCGATGGCCGGGGAGGGTCAATGGTTTGGAGTTGGTCTGGTCATCTCTCGCTTTTTTGCCCACCTACACATACAACTAGAGTGTGCCCTCTGAACGTTTGAACTGGCGGAAGACTACGGTAGCTTTGTCAGATACACCTACCGTCAACAGAACTGACCCTACGCCTACCTACCCTTTCCACTGTCCGAGGCAATATACCCCTCTTCCCAGACAGAACGGAACCGATCATCACCACACTCCATACGACCAAAACCAACAGGCAAGTCTAACTCCCACGGATAACTCGTTCCTCGCCCGTCCTCTCATCTGACACCAAAACCAAACCAAACCAGACAAGAACAACTTCACCACACCCAGCGCATCAACATGACCCAACATGACCCATCGCCAACCCGGCGCGTGAGACCTGTTCAACAGGCCAAGCCGAACCCCAGACCCGAGCCGACCCCACCGACGCCAAATCCGCCCGAGCCGCCCTTCTAGATCGACTAGGACCACAAGAGGGATGGGAAAGGTGCGGAAGGGGCTTGGATCCTGTTTTACCCTGACCCCGACCCCTGACCTGAGCCCCTGACCGATGGCAGTTCGGCCAGGTATCTTGTGATGATGAGAATGGAAGCCGAAAATGTGGTGTGCTTTTCTCTTCTGTTGGGGTATATCTGTTCCCAGGGGAGGAGTTCAGGATTTTCTGGAGGGTTGTCTTTCGTGGGATGATGACATGGCGGTGTGGTTGCCGTTGTGTTGATGTGGCGGCTGACGCGGTGTGTATGCGGCAGAGAGGTTCAGATGGCGGTTGACTGTTAGAGGAGTCGCGGAAAGCTGTATGAGTATATGACTGTGTTTTCTTTGGCCGGCTTGGGGGATAGGGGTTTTGAAGGAGTGGCTGCCATATCATGTTGTTTCGTTCCCTCGACCTTGGCCGCCCTCCTTCTCGGCAACCGAAGACAGTGAAAATGAGCTGGGTGGTTTGTGTAAGATACCATAATGAAGAGCAGTATCTCCTATCCGGGTCCAAAGAGCCCCTTCAAAATGCTAGCTGTGCCCAGCCACAAACTCAGCCAAGTCCGCCTCGCGGATCATGACTATCTGCCGCTTCACCAGCGAAGACGTCATGCACGTCGTCCCATTCATAAACGCCGACCACAGCTTCTGCACAACGTTATCAGCTGTCGGCAGCACCAGATGCCTCGTCTCAACATCCTGCGGCGTACTGGTAATCAGCAACCGCGGCGCAGCAGGAAACATGTCGATAATATGAAACAGCGACCCAAACACCTGATCCGACTCATACAGCGACATGTGCAGCTCCTCAAACGCGCACGCCACATGCCGGACCCGCCGCGTGTCCTCGCGCCGCAGGAAATAGACCATGGGCGAGTTGAAGCCGTACTCGTCGTAGGGCTCGAGCTCGCCGAGCAGCAGCAGCGCGTCGAGGCGGAAATTGAACCACACGCGCGCCTCGCGGCTGGCGGGCACCACGCTCGTCTCGGGGCCGGCGAGGCGGTGCGGGATCTTCCAGGCGAAGGCGAGCTCGTAGTGCCGCAGGGCGAGGGTGCGCGACTCGTGGTTGACGTGCAGCAGCACGGGGATGGGGCGTTTCTTGGGCCGTTGGGCGAGCTGGGCGCGCTTTTCGTCTTTGAAGCGCGAGTCGATGCAGGCGGCGAGGATGATGCGCGGCTGGATGAGGTGTTCCCAGATCTTGAGGCGGAGTTCGATGGGGAGGGCGGAGAAGCAGGTGAAGGCGGCGTTGCTGGGGTTATAGGTGCCGTCGTCGTCGTTGATGCCGTCGTGGACGGTCTGGAATTCCAGCCAGAATTCCGTCTTTTCGTCCTGCCGGTCGTACCATGATCTGAACATGGTTATTGCCAGATTGCGACGGGTTTCTAGTTGAGGTTTTGTACCGTACGTTCACCGCCAGATGCTGCCGAGAAGGAGTGAGCAGGAGCTGAGAGTTGAGATGAGTTGACGGGAGACTTGAGAGTTGAGACCCCTCACAGCCGACCAGCTTGGGGTACAGTAGCCACTCGCGCAACGGCTATTGTCGGAACAGTGAAACTCGAGATGGGCTTAATCACGACCGACTCTCTGCCATGAAGAAAAGGAGTTGATGTTTGCTCTGCACAGAAGCAAATGCAAGATAACAGTTCCAGATCGGGAGAGTCCGGAGTTACATGGCGATATCTTATCTCTGAAACACTGGAAGCAGCCCAGGAGCTGAGAGGCTCGTTTTAGTCATCTGTGCAACTCAAGATGATGATACAAATGGCAGAGACAGAGAAGCCTAAAAGCAGCATCAACCAGAGCTTACCGAGAATTCAACAAACTTGAACTGAGTATCTTCACCATGTGGGGGTGAGTTTGATGAAAAAGTGTAAGACAAGGATGGCGGGCCCAGTTAGCCACTTGGCTCGAGGTGCAAGGGACCAAACGGCCTTCTCAAGTCTCAACCACGCATCTCGCGCTCTCGTTGGTGTCCATTCTTCGGTTGCTCTCGCATGTTGGGCCGGGCCGGATGGTTCGTCCGATCTCCTGCATGAAATAATGCCTTGCATAAGGCATGGCATGTACGGATACGTTGCAAACAAGCCGACCATCCGAGTCCCTCAGTTGTGCGAGACGCACAATCTCTTGGCGGACAATTGTCAACTGCGGAGTGGATTAGTTAGGATCAGAACGAAGGCGAGGGTTAAAGAAGAGAAATGGGCTAAGAAGACCACAAAACGCCAACGAAAGTCCGGCCAAACTCAGCAAAGTCGACCTCGACGAGCCCAAATCTTGAGTCGCTGGAGCAAGCTGGAGCAACGGCCAACGCGGTGAAGACGGCCGTTTGCCCGCTGCGGGGGTTCTTTGAAAATGGAAGAGATGGAGAAATTGGAGACAGCGGGGCTCTTCCCCAGGTTTCGAGAATGCACGGACCAGCTGCCCGCTGTCGTCAGTGGCTGCCTCACTAAAACATAATCCGACTTTCTGTTCGCATTGCTCAGAACACAACGTCCAATTCCTGCTCAGTGCACGCAAGAGCCGATTGTAAGAGATAAGAAAATGGTATTGTTGGTCTCATAGTCGGCAGCAAGTGCGCCGGGCCAGTGTCCGTTTCGCCAACGGATCTCGGTTGGGCGCGGTTCGAGAGATCTGCAACTTCCAACGTCGCCGTCCCTTGACCCGAGCCGCTGTCCGGTTAGGTAGGTTGTCTCCGAATCGAGGAGTCGGTAGGTACTCTTCTGAAAGCATGTCGAGTTCATCGGGTCTCTGTCCAACACGATGCCGCTTGTCTGATATAGTTCGTCGATAGAGCGTCTCTTGTTAAAGGCAAAACGGCCATGATGGTCTCCGAAACCCAGCGCAGCTATCCGTACCGTACCGAGCGTATCTTGAAATTCACAAAGCTGCCCCGCAAGCTCCGAGTTCGACATGCCCGACCTCCGGAGGAAAGAATCTCCACAATATCCGTTCGGCCGGGAAGGAGAGCGCTAGCGCAACTGCCCGCCTTTGCTTATCGCCTCATGGAGCCGCCGGCGCGCGTTTTCACATGCTTCCTTCATCAGTTGCGCCCAACTGCATTGCCCTGTAACTCTGCGACCGGCATCGTAACGTTACCGGAGATCGTATTGGCAGTTCAAGACCCTAGGAAGACTCGCCCATCGAAATTTCAGTTCATCCTTCACAGTCCACACAGGCAACGCAATGGCAGTACCATAGTTTTCACATTCTACCCTCGCACTTTAGCCTCGCCAACCGACTGCGAGAACCCGCTTTGTACGGAGTCTCTTGAAAGCAGTGATGAGAGGGGATCCAGATCCAACCCCAGATCCACTCAAGACAACCCCACTTGCCCCGGTTCTACTGTACTTGGTAAATTACCGATACGCGGTCGCCTGTTGGATTTTGGCAGTTTCGATGGGACCACACTCACCCACACCAGAACATCCTCTTGTCCGAAGCACGTCTTCCAGCTGGGCCATTGTCGCGTCCCGGTGGTTTTTGATCCTCAGCTTGGGTTACAGGCGGGGCTGGAGTTCTGCAGGCAACTGGGCCGAGCCCGGTCGCATTCCCACTCTTGCTGCTTCGTTCCAGGTTCCCTTTGCTTCTTGTTTCTTCCTGGCTTCATTCTGGTGGGGGCGTCGCAACGTCATTCTCCAAGACCTGCTGCCACTGCGTCGGACCCTGACAGACCCCTTTTCGGCCCGTGACGCGAAAGACGCAGTACACTTGCTGGCAGCCAACAGGGTAAGAAACCAAAAAGGGCGAGGCCCTGGAAGGTGGGTTGGGACGAAGACTGGTGGTTCTCTGCAAGCTGCTTATAGCCGCCACCGGACTGGCAGATGACCTGCATTGCTGGCAAGGCTGGCTTTGTGACTCGGTCGAGCGACTCCTAACCAGGCACGGGCGGGTAGAATGAGGGGAGAACACGGGAACAACGCCAGCCAACATTCACGACAACCTTTTTCCTTTTCAATATCTACATCTCGACCCATTGCATACACCGCGTCCACCAACAGCCCCAGCGATCAGGTTCGACTCTTGGTTCAGACGAACTGCCGCAGATCCGAGTTGGAGCAGTCGGGGCTCTCTCCGCCTCCATCGCCCTCCAGTACAGAGTACGTCGCATCTCTGCTCTCGTTTATCCCGCCGTGTGAAATGGCTCGGCAGATTACCACTCGGGCGCACCCATATTGAGGCCTCGGGCTTGCGGAGGAGTTTCAGTTAACCCACTGCGGCATGTCGTGTCCAATCAGCCATGGCTGCGGCTCAGGAGGACCTCACTCACCACGGCCACATGCTACGGAGTTGCTTGGGCTGTCTTCCATGTCTCCCTCCCCCTGCCCGCGCGCTTGCGCATGTCTTGGGAGTCCCACATGCGCATGGCAGACTCCCGCGTCACCGTGGGCCTGGCACTTGGATGACGGTTCCACCTGGCTTGGGCCTGTTGTAACTTGTCACTCCTCTTCCTCTTCTCCAGGTCCCCGATCTTCCCGTCCAGCCGCCGCCCGCTTTATATTCCCGAGCCTGCCCCGACCGAGGACCGGTAGCTCTCTCCATCCCCCTGGGTTCAAGACCCCTTCTTTATCTACCTGGTACCTCACACACATGCCTCTGCCGTAGCGCTCCAAGTGGAATGCCACCGTACTGCCTCCAAGACTGCCACTACTTCTACCGCACTGCCCTGCGCGGCCTGAACATCAGCACCCGCGTCTCGCCTCTGTACGCTTGACGACGACAGCCGAGCCTCACTGACGAGAATGGTTACCCAAGTCCGCATCTTCACCTCGCCAAGGTCTCTCGGGGAGACCCTCTCAACCCCTATCCAACTGTCAGCTTCCACCACTCCTCGCTCTGTGCCCGAGTTTCCCGAGCTCCCAAAGCCCACCGTCAGCCCGGCCCTCAAGGCCCGCCAGTACACCATGTCGTCGGCCTACCACGACGAACAGCACAAGGGCGGCGTCACCTACGCCCACCAGGACAAGCTCCCGAAGCTGCCCATCCCGGACCTCGCGCTCACCTGCGAGAGGTACCTCAAGGCGCTCAAGCCGCTGCAGTCGGCCCGGGAGCACGCCGAGACCATCCATGCCGTGCAAGAGTTCCTCAAGAACGAGGGGCCCGAGCTGAACGAGAAGCTCAAGAAGTACGCCGAGGCGAGGACCAGCTACATTGAGCAGTTCTGTACGTCCCCATCCGCAATTTCCTTACGTTTAATTACTGACCTTCCAAGGGTATGATTCGTACCTCAACTTCGACAACCCCGTGGTCCTCAACCTGAACCCCTTTTTCTTGCTTGAGGATGACCCCACGCCCGCCCGGAACAACCAGGTAACGCGCGCCGCGTCGCTGGTGGTCTCGGCTCTGGAGTTCGTCAGGGCTGTCCGCAAGGAGGAGCTCCCGCCAGACACGGTCAAGGGCACGCCGCTGTGCATGTACCAGTACTCGCGCCTTTTCGGTACCGCCCGCGTGCCCACCGACGCAGGGTGCCAGATCGAGCAGGACCCCGAGTCCAAGCATATCATCGTCATGTGCCACGGCCAGTTCTACTGGTTCGACGTCCTGGACGACAACTCGGACCTGATCATGACGGAGCGCGACATCGCCATCAACCTGCAGACCATCATTGACGACGCCGCCCAGACGCCCATCCAGGAAGCCGCCAAGGGCGCGCTGGGCGTGCTCAGCACCGAGAACAGGAAGGTCTGGTCCGGGCTGAGGGATGTCCTCATGAAGGAGCCCGGTTCCAACAATGCCGACTGCCTGAGCATCGTCGACACGGCCCTGTTTGTGGTCTGCCTGGACTATACCGAGCCGACGACCGCCGCCGCCCTCTGCCAGAACATGCTCTGCGGCACGAGCGAGATCGAGAAGGGCGTCCAGATCGGCACCTGCACGAACCGCTGGTACGACAAGCTGCAGATCATCGTCTGCAAGAACGGCAGCGCCGGCATCAACTTTGAGCACACGGGCGTCGACGGCCACACGGTGCTGCGGTTCGCGAGCGACGTCTACACCGACACCATCCTGCGCTTCGCGAGGACCATCAACGGCAAGGCCCCGACGCTGTGGGCGTCCACCAGCCCGGATCCGTCCAAGCGCGACCCCGAGAGCTTCGGGGACGTCAACACGACGCCGCACAAGCTCGAGTGGGACATGATCCCGGAGCTGCGCATCGCCGTGCGGTTCGCCGAGACGCGGCTGGCGGACCTGATCGAGCAGAACGAGTTCCAGTGCCTAGACTTCAGCGCCTACGGCAAGAACTTCATCACGTCGATGGGCTTTTCCCCCGACGCGTTCGTGCAGATGGCCTTCCAGGCGGCCTACTACGGCCTGTACGGGCGCGTCGAGTGCACCTACGAGCCGGCCATGACCAAGACGTACCTGCACGGGCGCACCGAGGCGATCCGCACTGTCTCCGAAGAGTCGGTCCACTTCGTGCAGACCTTCTGGGCCGACAACCCGGCCGAGCAAAAGATTGAGGCGCTGCGCAAGGCCTGCCAGCGCCACGTCGCCACCACGCGCGACTGCGCGAAAGCCCAGGGCTGCGACCGCCACCTGTACGCGCTGTTCTGCCTCTGGCAGCGCACCATCGACAACGAGGACCTCCACAGCACCTTGTCGTCGACAAACGGATACTCCTCCCCCGAAGGCGCCTTCTCCGACCGCGGCTCGTCCATCGGCAGCCCCCCGCGCGAGCCAGCCTATCTCCTGGACGGCACCACCGCCACCACTTCCACAACCGCCATCCCCTCCTCCACCACCAACCGCTCCCGAAACGACAGCACCACCTCCCGCGGCAGCGCCAGCCCCTCCCCCCACAACCACAATAACACCCACCCCCTCCCATTGATTTTTGCCGACCCCGGCTGGGACCGACTCAACACCACCATCCTCTCCACCTCCAACTGCGGCAACCCTTCCCTGCGGCAATTCGGTTTCGGCCCCGTGTCGGGCGATGGATTCGGCATCGGGTATATCATCAAGGACGAAGGGATCTCGATATGTGTCTCGTCGCGGCATAGACAGACCAGAAGGTTTGTGGATGCCCTCGAGAGTTATTTGTTGGAAATTAGGCGGATTTTGAGGATTAGTGCTGCGGCGAAGGCGGTGGGTGTGAATAGGGGGAGTAGGGCGAGGGAGGTGGAGCGGTTGAGGAGTGGTACTCCAAAGAATGGGGTTGTTGGGAATGGTGTGGGTGGGAATAACCATTATAATAGGGCGAAGTTGAGGGGGAGGTTGATTACTGGGGAAGGGGTGGGGTTGGGGCTGGGGGGCAGGAAGGGGTCGGAGGGGGGAGGGGGAAACGGGGGTGGTGGGGGGAGTGTGTCGTCGCCGACGGAGGAGAGTTTGGGCATGAGTGAGGATGATGAGTTGGGCGGGTGTAAGTTGCTTTCTCTCTTTTCTCTTCTGTTTCCGTTTTTCCCCTCTGTTGAAGAGGATGGTTGCTGACCTGAGCAAAACAAACAGACGGCTTCTTCGACGCGGGCATGCTCCTCCAGGCCCTCAAGGCGCGCGGCGAGAGCTTCGAGAACGGCGAGACCAAGCCGTCGGAGCGGGCGGTTGTCCAGGCAAGGAGGCGCGAGGTGGGCAAGAAGCTAAGGCTGGTTGAGTACTAGGTGCGAAGACTGGACAGTTCTTGGATATATCGTGGGGTAGTTATATAAGGGGTTCTCTTGGAGGAGGAGGAGAAACTGATGAGTTGTGATGGGAGGATGTTTGTTTGCATGGCATGTTGGATACGAGGTTGGATGATATCATGGGCTGATTTGTTGACTTGTCTTGAGTTGTCGTGTACTTGCTGTATGTAGCGTTGGGTTTTGAGTTTTAGTTGAGTTGATGGATATTGCACACGTTCGTTCAAAAAGGAGTTGCTTGTTGGTGAGATGGGTTGTTGAAACATGTGTGTATTATACCTCGCGGCAGTCATTCATCATTTCATTCGAGAGCAAGGCGAAAGTGGTTGCCCAGTGATAAAAGTATATACAAGAATAAGGGAGTTCTAGCGGCGTGCTCCTGTGCGGACGGCATATTCCAACCCCGATAATCTGTTTCTACAAAACCTCCCATCCCTCGAAGCCCCCAAAACTCCGCGTCTCTCTGCTTCGTGAAAAGAAAACGCCTCCAAGACGGCTGAGCGCCGAAATGAGTGGAGCAGGAAAAGGGTATAATATATCCATGCAAATAACAAGTTTCCCCTCCCACCTAAACCTCTTCTCCGTTTACCATGCTCTTCCTCAAGGCAACTCAACAGCCCCATTCCTCCCACCAGCCCCCGCTGGACCAGTTTGCCCCGTAATCCCCAACCCCTGCCCCTCCGCAGCAGCAGGAGGTACAGAAGGAGGAGGCGACGGAGACCCAGAAACAGCCCTCACTCCCATCCCACTCCCACTCCCACTTCCCGCCGCTGACACGGTACTAACAGTAACAGCCGCCGAACCAGGCCTATAAGGCCTGTATCCCATCCCCGGCTGCAGGCTGAGCGGCACACCGGCACCTCCCATACCCATACCCTGCTGTTGCTGGTGCTGCTGCTCCCCGGGCATGGGCCCCAGCGCCGAGGCCGGGGTGACGGGGATGGTGCCGTTGTATGTCGAGACGGGGGTGGAGGTGTCGCGGCGGTCTGGGGGGTCGATTATCATGCCGCCGCTGCCGTCTGATGGTCGTGGCGAGTGGTTGTAGTAGGAGGGTGGTGGGAGGGGCTGTGGCGCGTGGAACTGGTGGGCGTAGTGCTGCTGGCCGGGGCTGCCGGAGGGCGTGGTCATGGGGCTTGGGTCGGGGTAGCCGTTGTTGTTATGCTGGTTGTGGTAGGCTGCGAAGGCACCTGCTGCGCCAGCTCCGGCGACGGCAGCGGCGGCTGCCGGGGCGGCGTACATTTGTGCTGGGGTGGCGGAGGCGGAGGGCATGCCGTGTGACGGCGGGGCGTAGGACATGCGGGAGGCGGCCGAGTTCTGGGCGTAGGGGTCCGGGGGCGGCTGGGTAGGTGGCAGCGTCGGCTCGGCCATGAAGGGCTGGGGAGGCGGCATCTCGGCCTCGGCGTACTTCTTTCTGTTCCGGCGGAGGCAGAGAGCACCGACGGCGATCAGCGAGATGAGGGCGACGCCTCCAACGACGCCTCCTACAATGGGGCCGGTGGGAGGGGATGGCGCATCCGAGGCCACAGGGGCCGTCGAGGTTGCTGCACCGGCAGCTGCGGTGTCAGTGGCGGACGTGGTCGTCGACTGGGTACTCGAGGACGAGGTTTCTGATGAGGTCGACGACGAAGACGAAGAAGATGAGGAGGAGGAGGTGGTGGAAGAGGAGGAGGACCTCGACGTGCTCGAGGAGCTGGTCTTCTTGGTGGACGTCGAGCTGCTCGTCGGCTTGACCGTCGACATGCTCCTGCTCTTGTCACCACTGGTGGCTGTCTGCGCGGACATGGAAGTCTTCTTGGTGGCGCAGTAGTAGTCGACGACGCCGCCGGGGAAGGCGACAGTGCCGCAAAACTTGGCAGCGTCGGTACTATTTGGTGTCAGCAAGAGTTCCTCAAGCTTAGAATTGTCCAGTTACCATTTGAGAGTTTGAGCATCGGCCTGGCAGTCCTTGTCACAGTCGTTCATGTCGGCCTTGCCAAAGCAGTCGACGCGGAAATCACAGTCCTTGCCCTTGCAGCAGCCGGCGGCGCCGGGCGCCTTGCCGGATGACGGGATGAAGGCGCACTGCTTGTCATCGTCGACACAGGCATACGCCGATTCTTGAAGATCCAAGTCAGACAGAAGCTCGATGAGAGTAACCATGAGAGGACAAGCTCATACTGGGACTGCCGTTGATAAAGCCGCAGGTGTTGTCTGGGGCTACGAGATAGGTCTCGGGGAGGTTGAGCTGTCGTCGAAGGAGTGGATGCGCAACGGGCGCTGGTGTTGGCCTCGGAGTCCAGCCGTTGAAGGGGCGGGCCTCGAAGACGTCTGTCGGCCGAGGTCCGGGAAAAGCAATTGCCTGGACAGAGGCGCCGAAGAGGGCAGCTCCGTAGAGCAATTGAAGGCCCATGACTAAGGAGTGTATCGAAGTTTACTGAAGGCGGAATGCCTGGTGTTGAGCAACATGGACGTCGAGCCGCGGCGACTCTCACATTATGGGACGAGCCGCAAAAGGAAACAAAGGAACCTCCCAACGGCTGGATGGGGGCTTGCGCAGCATAAAATTGTTTCCCTGCGTGCAAACATGCTCTTGCGCCCACTTGCTTCTGCCGTGTTCCCGGTCGAGTTCTGGGCGGACAGGGGGGTGATACGTTGGCTGCAGCCGTGGCAGCCAGCGCCAGGCCGATTCGAGCATGGCTTGTGCACGCCTTCAGGGGTGCAGCGGGAGTTCCAACCCTGGGCTGACCCGAGAACCCTGCCTTCCGCGGGCGGGACGTGACAGCGGGAATTTTTGAAGTGATGGGATTTCCATCTCGGGCAGGCGGGCAGGGCAGAGAAACTGCGCCTTGCCCTGCATGCTTGCCCAAAATTTGAAGCGCCGTTGAGGCTGCTGCCTGCCCGCGCCCCATCCGAACTGCAACTTTTGAAGATGTTGGCCCACCCCTGCTTCGATCCTTTGAGTTTAATTACCCCGGTCCCCACAAGGCTAAAAATGGACCCGTCCGATCCGTGGGAACCCGCGAGCAAACCGACAACGGCAAACGATCTGTCTGTCGTGTCGCGATTCGTCGCGGTCACTGGTCGGCATCCTAAACTGGAAACCTGGAATTGGGGACTGGAAACCCGCAACACAGCAGCATCGTGCTCGCAGGAAGGCAAACAGTTCAGACGTGGTCATCAGATCTACGAACCCGGGTACGGAGTAATGCGACCCATGGCCCATGAGCAATGACCTGACCCATGACCGACCTCTTGCGCGTGCTCCCGCACTTCCCGGTCGGGCAGTTCGCCAGGCTGATTTCTGTCATCGAGCATCATGGACTCTCAACCAGCGACCTGCTGACCCTCGAGGCCGCCGACATTGGAAAGCGCACCCACCTGCCGCTGCTCGACGTCAAGCGCCTCTGCAATGCCGTGCTCGACGCCCTCCATGCCGATCTTGACGTCTCAAACCCGCCTCCGAGACCAAATGCCCGGCCGCAACCCAAGCCCGGCGCCGATGCGGGTCCCGAGCCGAATGACCCGAGCCGGGCCGCTCCGGAGCCAGACCCGCAGCCGACTCCCAACAGCACGTTGTTGAGAAACACAGCCACTTCTTTGTCCGCACAATGGCACGCCATCAGCACACTCGACCCTGAGCTGGACCGCGCCCTGGGCGGCGGCATCCCAGCGGGCTATGTCACCGAGATCACGGGCGAATCCGGCGCCGGCAAGACCCAGTTCCTGCTCACTCTCCTGCTCGCCGTCCAACTGCCACCACCCTACGGCCTCGGTCGCCCGGCCCTGTACATCAGCACCGAGGCCCCGCTCTCGACCCGGCGCCTCGCCCAGATGCTGTCTGCCAACCCGCTGTTCAAGAGCCTCCCACCCTCCCAAAGGCCCTCCCTCGACAACATCATGAACGCCTCGACCCCGGACCTCGAGAGCCAGGACCACATCCTGACCTTCCAAGTCCCCGTCGAGCTCGAGCGCCGCGGCACGGGCCTGCTCGTCCTGGACTCGGTCGCCGCCAAC
The DNA here is from genome assembly GCA_023628475.1 of Chaetomiaceae sp. PF1801. NCBI lineage: Eukaryota > Fungi > Ascomycota > Sordariomycetes > Sordariales > Chaetomiaceae > Chaetomiaceae sp. PF1801. Next base: position 20,146 of record JAMAKQ010000062.1, read on the forward strand.
TACCGCGCCGAGTTCGAGCGGTCCGCCCAGCACGGCTCCAACATGGGCGCCCGCACCGCCGAGCTGCTCAAGCTGGGCATGCACCTGCGCGACCTCGCCCAGCGTTACAACCTCGCCGTCGTCGTCTCCAACCAGGTGGCCGACCGCTTCCCCGGCAGGGACAGTCTTGCTAAGGCCAAGACGCCCGCCTCTTCTATCCGGCACCACTACACCAACAACAACAACCCGTACTCGTCAACCCAACCGCGCCAAACCCAAGAATCTCCCCTCGCAACCCGCAGCCGGTTTCCACCTCCTCCACTAGACGACACCAACCCCCCCTCCTCAGTCCCCCTCCCCTCCAGCGCCTCCGAACCCCCACCCCCACCACAACAACAACCACCCCCCAACCCCGCCGACGAAGCCACCCTAACCCACCCAGCTCTAATGTTAGACCACCAACAAAACTGGTTCACAGGCTGGGGCGACGACCCATACTCTTCCACACCGCTCAAGACGCCGTCACTAGGCTTAGTCTGGACGACACAGATTGCGACACGCATCGCTTTGTTCCGGAAGCCTGTTTTCAACCACCATCGCCATAACCAATCAAGGGTAGGAGGAACGGGAAGCAGCTGGAAGAGGTGGATGAAAGTGGTGTTTGCGCCGCATGTGGGCGGGACGGGGCCGGGGTTGGAGGGGGCGGTGGAGTTTGAGGTTTGGATGGGGGGGTTGAGGGCCGTTAAAGGTGGCGGGCGAGGGGAGGGTGATGGGGAAGGGGAGGATGAAGGGGAGGGGAAATGAAAGGGAGGGCAAATGAGGAGATATGAGACGACAGGTGGATTGTATAACCAAACAGACAAACACGCCGGGACGGGGATGAGAGACGGTGTCTGGTGTATTTTGTGAGAAGGAAGGGGGAAGAGTACGGATATGGTTGGGTTACGACGGTATTGACTAGGTTATGAGAAAACTTGTTTGGGGTAGGAATACTTCAAGACGACTTGGAAGAGGCACAGCATGTAATAGGCACCACCAGAATAAACATGTCAAGAACAAATCAAAGTTGGTCGACACAGTTCAGCAATCTCCAGACACCACAACAAAGCGCCGGCATATTATGTACTCTTACTTTTCATTCACAGTAACAAGCTTCCAAGTCTAACCCATTCTTTCAGCGCCATGCTAATTAAATAAACTCAGGTATGCAAAACCACCCTCCCCCAGAAAACGCCATCCCATTCATTCAGACACACCCCCCTCCACCCCCCTTATTAGGTAGGTATCGCACCTACTACCTCGGATGAGGAAACTTATCCTCCAGCTGCATCCTCACGCCCACATTCATACTAATCAGCTCCTGCACCAGCAGCTTCGCCGCATACGGCATCGTCATCTGCGTGACCTGGCTCGTGCTCGCACACGTCTGACAGAACCCCTTATACCCGAGCAGCCCACACCTCTCGCATATATCCACCTGCGTCGCGTCCGAGCTGTACATGAGCCTTTCCAACAACAGCTGCGACGCGCCGTACGCAATCAGACAGTCTCTCTCCATCTCGCCCAGCCGCAGACCACCATCCCGCGAGCGACCCTCCGTCGGCTGCCGCGTGAGGATGGCGCGCGGGCCGCGCGACCGCGAGTGCATTTTATCTTGCACCATGTGCTTGAGGCGCTGGTAGTAGATGGGCCCGTTGAAGAGGTAGGCCTCGTGCGGCTCGCCGGTGATGCCCGAGGTGAAATAATCTTTGCCCTCCCACGAGAAGCCGTGGTCGATGAGGACCTTGCCCATTTCCTCGACGGGGTGGGAGCGGAAGGCGTCGCCGAAGCCGTAGTCGCGGCGGCCGGCGACGACCGAGGCTTTGCCGGTCAGGCATTCGAACAATTTGCCGACCGTCATGCGCGAGGGGAAACCGTGCGGGTTCATGATGATGTCCGGGACCAGGCCCGAGTCGGAGAAGGGCATGTCCTCCTGGTCGACGATGATGCCGACGACGCCCTTCTGGCCGTGGCGGGACGAGAACTTGTCGCCGAGTTCTGGCCGGCGCGTCTGGCGCGTCTGGACCTTGATGATGGCCGTGTTCTTTTCCGTGTTGGACACCATGACCTTGTCGATGTAGGCCGGGTCCGGGATGCGGTAGTTGATGGCGGCCGGGCGGAAGTCGTCGGACCCGCGGTCGCTGCCGATGCCCGTCGACGTCTGGTCGATGGGCGTCTCCTTCATGATCATGGTCTCGCCCGAGTGCACGCGGTAGCCCACGACGGCGAGCCCGTCCTTGTCCAGGCAGGCGTGCTTGGCGATGGTCCGGCCGTTCTCGTCCTTCTGAATGCCGCCTAGCCTGTCCTTGCGCCCGTTGGGGTACTGCTGCAGTTCGGCTGTGTACTTGCGGAACACCTGACACCGGCCAAAGCCCCTGTCGCAGGAGGCCTTGTTTAGCACCAGGGCGTCTTCAATATCGTAGCCCGAGTACGACATGACGACGACGGTCGCGTTTTGCCCCGCAGGAAGCTTGTCGTAGTGGATAAGCTGGATCGTCTTGGTGATGACCATGGGCCGCTGCGGGTAGACGAGCGTGTAGAGGAGTGTGTCGATGCGGTTGAATTGGTTGTACGCAATGGCGCCAATGGCTTGCTTACCCATGGCGCACTGGTACGTGTTACGGGGGGACTGGTTGTGGTGGGGGAAGGGGATAAGGCCGGCGACTGCCCCGAGAATGGTGAAGGGCTCGATCTCCATGTGGGTGGTCGACTGGTTAATGTCTTCCTCCCTAATGGCAATCAAGGCGTCGTTCTCCTCGTTGACGTCGAGATATTCAATCACGCCGCGCCTCAAAAAGTCATCAAACGTGGCTTGCCCCAGCTGCAGAAGCTTGAGGTGCTCCGCTTTGAGCCTCGACTTGCCGTCCTTGACGATGATGTAGGGCCGGCAGATACGCCCTTCGTCGGTGGCGATGTGAATTGCCGAAAAGTGCTCGTTGATGTGAATGCCGATGAAAGGCGAGATGTGCCCGCGGCGCCGCATCGTCTTGAAGCGCGCCGCAAATTGCTTCGGGTGGGAAGTCAGGGCGAAGGGCGTACCGTTCAGGTGGATGATGTAGTTGCCGGGCTTGTGCATCTCGGTTCCGGTGGACATCCTGATGGGCGCAACGCCGGGAATGAGACTGAAGATGGAGTTCTTGACGGGCTCCTCCTCGGCGTTGGTGGTGATATGGGTCATGAGCGCCAAGTTCTTGACCAGACCGCAAGCTTCGCCTTCTGGTGTATCGGACGGACAGAGCATACCCCATTGCGACGGCTGGAGCGCTCTGGGGCCGCTCACCTTCCTCGTCTTCTCGAACTGACTGCTGATACGGGTCATCATACCCAGCGCCGCAATGTAACTCAACCTGCTCAGGACGTGTGTCACGCCCGCCCTGTTCATGTTGAAACGCTTGACGTGCCAATTCCCGCTCTGGATGGCCCGGTTCAGGCCCTGTGTGATGTATTGCCCTTGACTGCTGATGGGGCCCACGGGGTCGTAGGCCGAGGTCCGGTTGGGCTTCTTGAAGAAATATTCCATATTGCTCTTTAGACTCGCGACGAACATCTTGAACATGTCCTCAAAGAGCAGGGACAGCAACTGCCCGGCCAACTCGAGTCGCTTGTTGCCGACGAAATCGCGGTCGTCGACGAGTTTGGGGTTGTGCGCGGCCATCAGAACGCGCCGTACCATCATGGCGATGTAGATGGCTTTCGGGTAAAAGTCGAGGTCTTCGATCGTGACGTGGGCGATGATGAGGTTTGCCAGAGCATCCAACCCCTCCTCGACCGGACTCCGACGCGGCGCAGACATTGACCTCCCCTTCTTGGGCCCTCCCATCTTGACCCTGGTGCCCACGTATTCCAGCGCTTGCTGTTGCGTAAACACGCCAGCCTTGGTCGCCTCGTCGAAATTGATGAGGAAGTCGTCCTGGTACCGCGCGTCTCCACCGGCGACAAGCTCCATGATCTCGTAGTCGGAGAGGCCGCCGAGGGCCTTGAGCACGATGACGATGGGGATGGGCTCGACGAGGACGTTGTGATTGAGGACAATGCGGTCCTTCTTGAGGATGACATAGGTCTTGGACTTGCGCTCGTGGGTCGAGGAGGTGACCGAGGCCGAAACGCCGCCCGTCTTCTCGTCGGCCTCGACGATGACGCGGTTCTTGCTAAGCTGCTCCTGAATGAGAATAACCTTTTCCGTCCCGTTGATAATGAAGTAGCCGCCGGGATCCAGGGGGCACTCGTTCATGATCTCCATCTGGGCATTGTTGGCGCCGCTAAGACAGCATTTTGCGCTCTTGAGCATGACGGGTATGCGGCAGAGCGGGATGTCCTTGCGGACAATCTTTTTGCGCTCGCGCGAGTAGACGATATCGACGACGACGGGGGCGGCATATGTCATGTCGCGGAGGCGGCACTCCATCGGGGTGACCTCGTCCCGGGCCTTGAAGTCGCTGTAGTCATTGCGGGTCGGGGTGCCGACGCGGATGTCGGTGAACTCGAGCCAGAAGTCCTTTTCTTGGTCGCTGCGGATGGATCGGTTCGCGCGGACAATGTCCTTGATTTCCTGCTCGACGAAGAAGTTGTAGGAATCGATGTGTTGCTTGACGAGGCCTGCGATCTCAAAGAGTTAGCGATGCGCCCCGCGAGTCTCGGCCGATGCGCGCAGTGCCGAGCCGGCTCACCTTTAACCTTGAGGAAGGCTGGTAACAGCTGGTACTTGTCTTCCTTGGTAGATATTGGGTCGGTCAACTTCTTGCCGTTGTAGAACGGCTCCAGCAGGGCCTCAAAACCGTCGTCGATGGCGCCCATCTTGCTCGTCGTGCTGGTGTTGAAGACGACCGGGGTGCAGCGGGATGCAACCAAACAATTATTTTTTGCCCCGCGATGAACTGGTCCCTTATCGCTCGATAAGCGGCGATAAGGTTGGCGACGACAAGGACAGGGATGCAACACTCGAGAGTCTCGACAGTACAACTTCCAAGCTTGGTTGACACGGTAGCTACCGAATTTCAAGATTGTATGCATCGTCTCAAGCTTCACATTGCAGTCTTTTGTCCTCCTATGTTCATAAGCCAAGCTTTCTGTGCATTTCAATGGCTTAACGTTATGAGCACGCGTACGGAGTACCCGACTGTATCCGCGCCGCGGCCTTGAACAACAGGTTTAGCACCCCAGAATCACGACCATCTCAATTCCTCCCTATCCTGCACAAGTGTTTTTCTCAACAACAGAAACGGAATATCATTTCTTCCAAGCAGCGATGATAGCTTTGCGTCTTTCTGTTCACTCACTGTCCAAAAAGAGAAGGGAGCTCAAGACCTCAGCTTTACCCCGCCCCCATGCCGATCGACTTGTGAGTCAAACCCCCTCCCTGCAGTCCTGCATGCAGGGTTCCAAAGTGTGAATGCACCTCGCGGCTTTCATCCACTTCTCTTTTGTTTCATGTTCCGGCACACCACACCGTCCCGGCGGTTAACTGTTGCACAGCGGCAAAAGCTGGGGTTGAGCAAAAAGCTCCGAGTTCCAGCCACCAAGTCGAGTCCATCATCAAGTTTGTCTGCCTGTCTGCCTTTCAAGGAGTCCTTAGTGTCCGTCCTTCGCAGGGACGTTCCTTGACAGCGAGTTTCTGGCCTTGAAACTTGAGGCAAACTCACCGACTTTTAGACTGCTGCATGCTGCAAGTAAGTGTGGGGTTGGGAGTGAGGCTGACTTTGGGTTGAGGAACGAGCATCGAGGTACGGAGTACCCCTCCATGAAAGTCCTGCTGAGGGCAGCAAAGGAGTACAGATACCTATTGTTGAACTGCCACTCTCCCAGGAAGACGATGATCTCACCAGGCGGATGACCGACAAAAAAAGCTTGTCATCCGAGGGGTCATCCCAGAGGTCATCCCTAGGTGACACCAAGATCGACGAGTTGTCTGTAATACGGAGGACCCTCGGTGCTTTCTCGTGGGCAGACTGCGGAGGCGGGGCTGGCTGAACAAGTGTGTCACAAAGACACAGACTCGGTAGACGCCCACACTGGCTGCGTCTGTAGCAAGAGCTTAGCGCGCTTGCCATGACTTCAACTGGTCGCCGAGCTCGGTGCTTGTGTCAACAAAACAGACAGACAGACAGACAGACATTGTCACCAAGAGAAGGCTGAAAGAAAAGGGGTGCGTTGGAATCGGATCGTTTGTTGGCCATGTGCAAACAAGGATGGGAAGTGGCAGCTCCACATGAGGACCCCTGACTGCAACGTCCAAGGAGGGGTTCACAACTTCACGGCCCGTGGTGGCGGGCAAGCGAGGATGACGGGCTCTTTGTTCTTTTGTACAATCGTCGACTTGGTGAAGGTGTTTCGCGGGTGTCAAAGTCAACAACCACACTCGGGAACATCGAGAGAGTCCAGATCAGGGTTCAGGGGCTCAGATAGCTCGGCCGTGTCCACGCCGGTCCGGAACCGTGTGCTGACGACCATGTTTGATAGTCGGGTTCCCGTCCGTAACTTGGGTTTCGCTCTCTGAAAGGCAAACCCGGGTAAATGCGGCGAGTCCGAATGGGAACTGTTGCTGATCCTCGAGTGCTGCTCCCTTCCTCATTGTCCTGAAGAGAAGACAGCATTGTGCATGTCCGTCGCCACATTGGCGTCTCATTAGAAACTGAGCTGGCCGTTGAGTGGCAACACATAGGTACTGCGTGCTTCAAGGTTGCAGAACGGCCATGTGAGGCCTTGGTAGGTAGCGTTTTCATCCCACTCTCAGACACGGAGCTGTCGAGGCGAGGCTGGTGGAGACGTTCTCTCTTTGCCGCACTGGCCTCGAGTTCCTCTCTGTAAAGCGACCCCTCCCGGCCTCGTGGGAGTTCCCAAAAACCTGTTCGGACGAAGCTGCTGCTTGTTGATCCTTCAGCAGCCAATCCCCACATACAAAACACAGAGACATGAATATGCTCTATGTGGAAGAGAATTCAAGGCCTGTCAACCCTGACCAGAAAAGGCGGCCACTCACAGTCCAACACCCGACATAGATTGGCATGCATGCGCAAGGACCGCGACCGAACCCTGGGGAAGATTCGCCTGCCTTACTGCGTATACTCCGTACTCGCCAGCTGGCCGAGCAGGCGAGGCGGTGGGGGGGGGTTCACAGACTCACAGTTACAGCCCAGACCTGGGCTCTCTCCCTGCAGAGCGACAAAAGTGCTGCCGTCTTCCCGCCCTGCCGTCTTGGTACACCGCTGCTTCGCCGGGTCACCTGCTTCTTCATTTCAAGTCTTGACATCCCTTTGGGGGCACGACACTTGGTCAGCTCTGAATCGCTGCCTTGGGGGATGAGGACAACAGAGAGAGAGAGAACCGAAAGGCCTGCTGTCAGAGGATCATTGATGGCTCCTGTTGTTGAGTGGGCATGCATGTAGCGGGAGGAAGCTCTTCATTAGCGCAGCGAGTCTGCATGTCTGACCCCGATCGGCGCGGGTGGCATCGCCTCCATTTATACACGGAGGGCGAGCGCTGGCCAGAGGGGGTTGAATAGGTATCCTAGCGGCGACAAAATCTGGGGTTGTGGCTGCGGAGGTGCCGTGGTGGCTTTGGGCAGCAAAGCAAGAAGCCGTCGACAGCCATGTCCCTTCCCCACAGACTGCCTTTTGCCCACTAGCCGCTGGAGGCGTCAAAGACGAACAACAGACCTCTTCGCATGTTTTACTCGGCTCGATTGAGTGATTGTGTGTGTTTTGGTGTGTTGCCAGTCCGCCCTCGAGTTGCAGCAAGGGGAATTGTTGAAGAAGGAGAGATCCACAGCAGCCCAATCGAGGGGAGGGTGGGGGACCCATGGTTGTTTTAGCGCACACGAGCTTGAGAGCCTAAGGTAGCCAGCCTGGGCTGCACTGGCCAGCAGCCAGGGGTCCAGTCCACATTCATCAACCACCCGCCCCATAAACCGAACCTCCACCCAAAGCGGGACGGCGCTTCCTCGACCTGCTTCCTCCGTTCCCTCCCCCGCCTCACGCTCTTTTGTGCTACTTGTCCAGCCCCTTTTCTTGCTGTTGCGCCCGGTCTCCAGGGCGCAGCGTGTGCCAACAGATTTGTTTCTCTAGGTGAGTCCGAGTCTTTTTTGCACTCTGCCTGCCGCGGCGCATGGCAGAGGTTTTCGGGCTCGAGTCCCATGTGCCGCTGGGGGAAACGTGGACGATGTGCGCCGCGAGGGGCGGCACAGCAGCTGGCCATGGTTGGGGGCGATGACGAGCCGGTGCGGCAACAACCCCAACAATCGACGAGCAGCGACGAGAGCGTGGTCAATCCGAAGCTCTTCCAGCTTCTGCATGCCCATGTCCTGCTGTCGGTGACTTGCGCGGCTGAATCTGCTGCCGCCGAGAGAAGACGGAGCTCGAGTCCCGACTTGTCCACACTCCGCAGCGCAAGGCAGTTTGCTGACAGCAAATCCTGCCCAGACCTATAGAGAAGAGATACCACCGTCCAATTCGCCCGCCCCGTGTACGAAATATCCCTGTGTTGTATTAGCAGAGGGCGAGCGAGATGGACGACTTCTTCCGCACCCAGCAGAGCCCCCGCGGCGAGCCCACCGTGACGGGCGCCTTCGTGTCGCCGCCTCGCAACGGGCCTCTGCTGCCGCGCCGCTTCACCACCGACTCCGGTCGTGTACCAACACTGTCGACGATCGCCACGATCCCGCGCGCCGCCGAGCCGCAAGACTTTGCTTCCACCTCGGTACGTGTCCGGGCGATGGAGGGGGGGCAGCTGTTTTTTTCCGCAGTGCGGACTTGACAGGGCTGGAGGCTGACACTGGTTGCGACAGGCGCTGCATAAAGTTCAATTGGTATGTGCCTGCGCCGACACGAGTTGCCCCTGAGTTGCCTGGGTTTTCGCTCGGCGGTGGAGACGGCCACTAGGGGATGGAGACGGCCTCTGGCTCGGGATGTTGGGCCTGTCGCAGCCACTCGCCTTGGACCTGCACCTTCAACGGGATGGTTAGCTAACTTCCCCGACAGCTAGAAAAGAAACGGCTGGATTATGAGAGACTCCGGGAGCACAGGCGGCGCTTCGAAGCCGAGATCCACAAGCTGGACGCCCAGCAGCGGCAGGAGGAGAGGGAGCTTCAGCAGATGCAGGAGGACCTGGCCGCTCGGTACGGCGGCCACCAGTCGGAGCCGACAACGCCCCCGGAGTACCGCGACAACTCGGGCTTCCCTTCCATCTTCTCCCGCCCGAACCGCTACTCGACCTCGAGCCTCGCCTCCCCGCCTGGTCTCTTCAACCGCCCAGGACGGTCCGGCTCGCTTCTTACCTCGCCTCTTTCCGGCACTTTGCCGTCTCGCTTCCCCTTCGACGATATCCCGTCGCGCTCGGTGCCTGGTTCGCGGAGGAACAGTGACGAGGACGAGAAGGAGGAGGCTGTTCGGCAGGATCCCACAAGCCATCGTTCAACAAACGCGTAAGTGGCCCTCTTTGTGATCGCACCCTCTCCTTTTTGCGTTTTCCGCTGGCTGTTTGGCTCTTTGTGTTCGTTTCGTCTGAACTCCTCTTGAATTGTCGACCTCCACAATAAGGAGATCCGAGTTCGGCTCCTATTCAAGCTTCATCTTTGCCTATTTCGGTTGTCCTATTCAGCGGACAGGCAGACAATAGCTTTGTGGATAGTTCCCACTCCTCCGCTGAATAGTGGTGATACCACTCGTCCAATTCTTCTTGCCTTCCTCAAACAGCTATTTACTCTGTTTCCCTTCCACATCTTCAACTTCTCCCGCATCCTCATCTTCCACATTTTCTTCACCCACACTTTTTCCTTCCGCAACACGCACTCCCAGCATCTCGAGCACTCAGCACTGTGGTCGCATCGAGGGCAGCAACCTCCACGAGAATAACTGACGGCTCACCCGCCTTTGGTTTTCCACCCAGCAGTAATATTTTCTTGCAAGAGGTCGGAGATCGAGGCGAACTCAGTCACTGACAAGCAACTCTTTCCAGACTGCACCGCTATTCTATGCCCGTGACACGGTCCCGGACATACCTGACCGACATTGGCCTCGAGGACAGCAACAACACGACTGGCTTCCTGTTCGGAGACGAAGACTCGAACTCGGTCGAGAGAACGACTCCCACAGCCCAGGTTGGTACTACCGACGCCTTCCCATCCTTATTCCGGCAGCAGGCATATCCAAGCATGGTGAGTTTGTCTCGTTTGGTTGGGTTGCAGCCAGGCCTTTTCCCACCTCGTTTTCCACTTCATTCTTTGAAGCTCCTGTTTCTGCCATTTTCCTGCAGATTTCAGAAAATTCCTCCAATTTTCTGGTTCTCGGGGTTGGTGGTGCAGTCTCTTTGGTCCCAACTCTTGGGGACCTCGAGACTCGAGTCGCGCCCCACGCGCTCAGCTCCCACTTCCACTCAGCCTTTCTTTCACACAACATTTTCACTCCATTATTCAGCCTTTCCCAAACCACATCACAATGATCACGACTTTGCCTTCCTGTACCTGATTTCGACTTGCTTCTTTCAGTCACTGCACAAAACCACTTTTGTACCCTGTCATTTCCCTTGCAGATTTTTCATGTTGCCACTCCATCACATTGCCTAGCTTTTGTATTCGATCGGATTCGGCTTGTTAACATCTGCCTCAAAGACTTCTGCATCCTCGGCTGCTTCCCTCTCCCAAACCTCTGGGCCTGACCATCATCACTCCAACGGCTGGAACAGCATTAACAATCATCGCCACAAGCAGAGTATGTCTACCATGGGCTCTACCCAGCTCAACGGCGGCGCCTCGATTGGCTCGCCGTCCGAGGCCAGCACCATCGGCGGCAACCGTCCGGCCAACGTCCGCCACTCGATCGACGGCATGAAGCTCTTCCCCGAGACCACCACTGCCGCCATGGATGCGCCCGTGACCTCGGTCGTCTCCCCGCCCACGGCTCACGTCCTGGCTTCTCCTCCGAAGCTGCACCAGTCCTACTCGGCAAACGACGTGCCGACTGTCAAGACCAATGGCACCACCGGCCTGGCCGGCAACGCGAACAACCACGCCCAGCAGCACTTCCACAACCACAACGCCAGCATCGGCCGCATCCCCGCCGGCGCCATGCCCGCCCGCCACAACCGCGAGCTCTCGGCGGATGCCTCTTCGGCTAATGGCCGCGAGTCGGCCGCTTATCCGTCCATCACCTCGACTCTGCACGCCAGCGCGCCGCCCTTTGGCCCGGTTTCGACCCAGCCGCAGCAGTCCTCGTCCGTCGCCGCGCCGGCTGCCACCGCGCCGGCTCCCGCGATGCCGTATCCCTTCTATCCGCCGGCCCCCGGTTACAATCCCATGGGTGCCCCGCCTCCCGCCGGCTACAACGCCCTCCCCATGCTCATGCAGAACATGTCGCTTGCCAACGGCAACAACCCTCAGGGCATGTATCCGCAGCAGAACTTCACCGGCTACAACCCGCTCTACAGCCAGGCTCCTGCTCCCCGCCCGCACCATGATAGCCAGGCCCGCGTCATCCAGAGCCGCCGCCAGATGGACAGCGAAGGTAAGCTCGATTTCCGCACTTGGCATTCTTTGTTTGCATATCGCCCGGTGCTAACCATTTTTGACAGCCATGGCTCGGTTCAACAACCTGCCGCTCGAGCAGGTCGGCGGCACCATCTACTCTCTGTGCAAGGACCAGCACGGCTGCCGCTACCTGCAGAAGCAGCTCGAGAACCGCATCCCCGACCAGATCCACATGATCTGGCTCGAGACCAACCAGCACGTGGTGGAGCTGATGACCGATCCGTTCGGCAACTATCTCTGCCAGAAGCTGCTTGAGTACTGCAACGACGACGAGCGCACCGTCCTGATCCAGAATGCCGCCCCGAGCATGGTGACGATCGCCCTGAACCAGCATGGTACTCGAGCCCTCCAGAAGATGATCGAGCATGTGACCACGCAGGTCCAGATCAACCTGATCGTCGAGGCCCTCCGCAATCAGGTCGTCGAGCTCATCCAGGACCTCAACGGCAACCACGTCATCCAGAAGTGCCTGAACAAGCTCAGCGCCGCCGATGCCTCCTTCATCTTTGACGCTGTCGGCAAGCACTGCGTCGAAGTGGGCACTCACCGCCACGGCTGCTGCGTCCTGCAGCGCTGCATCGACCACGCCGACGGCGCCCAGAAGGTGTGGCTTATTGAGCGCATCACCGAGCATGCCGTCACCCTCGTGCAGGATCCCTTTGGCAACTACGTCGTCCAGTACATCATCGACCTCAACGAGGAGTCCTTCACGGAGCCCCTTGTTGCGCAGTTCCAGAACCGCATCGGCGCGCTCTCCAAGCACAAGTTCAGCTCCAACGTCGTCGAGAAGTGCCTGCGTTGCGCTGCCGAGCCGTCTCGCGACATGATTGTTTCGGAGCTCCTGGCCCCCGGCGAAATTGACCGCCTGCTCCGCGACTCGTTCGGCAACTATGTGATCCAGACGGCCCTCGACTACGCGACTCCCATGTCGAAGCATCGTCTCATCGAAGCCATCCGCCCGATCCTCCCGAGCATTCGTGCCACGCCCTATGGCCGCCGCATCCAGGCCAAGATCCAGGCCCACGATAGCCGCACTGGCGCCAACAATACCGGCCAGGTGCTGCCGACGGACCCGGCTGGCGGCCAGATCTCGATCCGCCCGGCCCACAACCGCGCCATGCCCAACGGCGCCTCCATCCTCGCGACCGGCGCTTACGCCAACGGTGCCAATGGCGTTAATGGCACGGGCGCGAACGGCAACATGTACCCCAGCAGCTCGGTGATTGCCGTTCCCGGTCCTCAGAACCAGACTCCTCTGTCGCCGCCCCGCAACCAGCAGTACCCGCAGCAGTACACTCCGATGGGTTCTGGCGAGAATGGCGAGGCTCAGTGGGTCTAAGCCGGTCTTTGCGACGCTGTTTACGCGGCTTCCGCGGAGAGATACTTGGGCTGATTCATCATGCGCGTTCTTTCCGTCTTCTTCCACCCTTGCTACATTAGCCACGAAGGCATCATCGGCATGCTTACGACCGTCACGACCCTTTTCCTTCTCTGTCACTTGTTTCCACTAGCGACGACTGGCACGGCATTTCGATTTCTTCTCTCATGATGCGACAACGGTATCCACTGGACGACGGGGAAAAGTCAATCGACCATCGAGCATTAAGCAACCTCCCTCGAGACTCATGATGGACCTGTCTCGAGGCGGCCTGCTTTGTTGTACACTATCCGCTCGATAGGTACGAGGCAGTCGCGGCGGCATAGAGCGTTCTGGAGCGTAATTATCTCCTCCGGGTTCTTCTTTTCTTCTTTTCCCTTTTTGTCATTTCGGCCTTCGGTTTTCTTCTTCCCCCATCTGGTTTTCGGTTCTCTTGCGATTTCGGCCCATCCGATACGTCACCTCAGCTCGCCATTCCGATTTCATGGCAAAATCTTTCCGTCAATTTTGAGGCATGCTCTACGCCAGCTACGTCGGACGATCATCTCGGCAAGATATGACGGGAGGGTTGAGGCCATGGATTGGGATGCACGGCACCTTGGGTGCTTGGTTGGGCGAGATATCTCGGGTTGTATTTTTGCGCCTCTACGGTTGACGCATTCTTCACTTCTCGGCGGCCGACTCTCAACCTGACATCGTCCCGGTCCATTCTCAATGCAACGACGTTCACCATGCCGGCAAGAATCAACTGTCTTCGGCACCTGCGGACGGATTGAGATCCCTCAAGGAAATTACGGTTTGGGCGGTCACCTGCGACTTCAGGGCAAGATGCTGCGGGATGGATTGGGATGGATAACTCAGCTGGCTGGCTGGTCACCTTCGCAACATCCCGATTACCCCATTGACGGGCGTTTTACGGTCTTCGCGTGCGCGCTCTCACCGTTGGTCTCGGCGTTTTTTCTTTTCTCTTACTCGGCCCATGATGTCTGTTCTGCTTGACGCCGGTCTGCAGTAACACTGGGAATTCGATGGATTGTTTTCTGGGCTTTCTTTTCTTCTTTTGGTTTCTTCTGCTGCCGGCACCCTTCCTTGATATCGCTTTCCCGAACCGCTATTCGACACTCAACATCGACATCGACACTCGACTGGACTGGGACTTCGGTTCAGGTCCTTGAACCCTGCCTTATCTGGTATTGGTCTGGGTTTGACTAAGTTGGGGAGGGGAAGCGATACGATGGACATGGGAGGTCAATGGATCGTGGATCGTGGATTTGGGGATGGGGGATCCAGCAGCAGCAGTGGCTTGGCTTTTGTCGGGCTGGCTGGCTTCGTGCTGGCTTTGCCCTTTCAGAAGCCTTGCCTTGGTTTGCCTGTATTTAGAGCAGAGGACGCGCAAATACTCAAGCAAAAGTTGCATTCTTATGTTGGTTTGGCCGTGATGTGATGTGATGTGATGTGATGTGAGTGAGAGTGTGACCCGGCCGTGAGAGATGCCTGACATTTGGGCTACAGGAAGCTTCGGATCTTGTCATGACATTTCCTGGCTGTTGAGAAATGCTCCTCCAGGTCAGAGCCTGCAGCCATGAGAAGCTGAGGATGTGTGGTGCTGAGGGAATATCACTACCTTTTTCAAGGGATGCATCTTGTGCTGTTGTGTGATTTTAAGTTCCTCACGGCGACGTCCCGAGGAATCTCAAGCCAACGAAATACAGAGCATGTGAGTATCTGTTCTTCGTCACCTTGGACCGCCTGCAGGTCGGGCGCTCTGTTTGCTTCCCCTTCCAAGAGATGGCGCGTTGAGTCCGCCAAGTCGTTGATCAACTGGGCTGTAGGAGGCACCGTCACATAAACCGAACACAAGCAGGGTAGCAGACACTACTACACCACCCATCCCCATGGGACTTCTGGCCCTTACACCATCAAGGCCTTGCCCGAGTCTCAACCAACTGTCATCTCACAACATCAGACACGAATACCGAACGGGTAAGTCGTGATGGACACCACAGGACATGACCACACCACATCATCCGACACATTCCGCAAGGAAGCCAGACTTGGCTCATCCTTTCCTGCCCTGCCTGGCCTGCTTCAAGCAAGTTGCCCGAAGCGAGTTTTCCTCAAGCAAGCAGGCCATCATCGACGCCCTCTCCTGACAACGCCTTACCACACTCATCTTCGCCATCACCCATCCCAACTTAGATTCAGTAAGAGGACAGGCATTGCCGTATCAGAACGTATTCCTCATAAATTCACGGCACACTGGCAAGGTTGTTAAGATATCAAAGGCCCAAGCTACCTTATCCCTGACTCGCATCTCTCCTGCCTGATGAACACACCCCATTCATAAGCACCCCGTCCCTCCCTCTCCCAGCACATACGACCACAGGCAGTAGAAAATTCGGGATCCCGTCCGCTCTCCCCTCGACAAGCTACTGACCGCCAGACTAGTAGTTGGGTCGGTGACGACCAGCGAATCCCTGGTGTTGTATGTTTTTGTCTTTTTTTATGTCTTCTTTTTCAAGTCATCCTTTTGTTGCCGCTCCAACATGCCGTGGTTAGCTCGATCAGTGTGGGCGGCGAGAGCAGGACAGGCCAGGTTCATCTCAGACACGCTTGGTTCCATCTTGTCAGTTGCCCCCGGGGTTTCGAGATTCCCAATCCACTCTGCCACCAAGGTAGGCAGGGCCGGACATGAGAGAAGGGGCGGTGGTGGGAGGTGGTGTGTGAAGGACAGCTTGGAAACGGGACGGGCGGCTGAAGACAGACCTGAGTCAAAGCGATTTTCAGCTTTTTTTCGGAAGGGAACATAAGCAGGCACAATCACAGGAGCAAGGGAGGGTGAAATAAGACGGGCAAGAAGTGCTCCCAAAACCCAACTCCAGCCGGGGAATCACGATGCCATTCATAAACGCAGAGTTGCGGACAAATATCATAAGCACCCCGCAGGGCGCCAGTCCATTCCTTTTCTTCTCGGCTAACTCGAATTTCCCATCACAGTGCTCCCGAATGTCAGCAATATGCTGAAGCTCGCTGGTAGGCCCAAGCGAGCCAGCCTGTCCGATATGCCACTCCAGTGCACGAAACAGATGAACCAGATCCGAAACATCGCCCACGCCGCAAAGCTCCTCACGGTCGTCTCCAGCGAGACGTTTACCGGTAGCGCCAGAGGGAGAGGGTGTTGTGGCGCTTCCAGGTCTTTCTCCGGCCGGCACGGGTCTTGTTGTAGCGGTGGCCCTTGTTGAGGCCGCGCGACTTCTTGCCGGTGGCGGTGAGACCGCGAGCCTCGCGGTGCTTGTGGACGGGGTTGACGATCCAGTTGATGCGCGGGTCGCGGCGGATGGCCTTGTGCTGGGGGTCGACGAGGATGACCTCGTAGTACTTGTAGGTCGAGTCCTGGTTGATCCAGTACGAGTTCAGGACGCGCAGGTTGGCGCAGCGGCGGCCGACACGCTCCTCGGCCGTGGCCTTGAGCGAGCGCTGGTACTTGAGCTGGTTCACACCCTGGTTGGTGGGCTTGCCTGTACGCAGAAAATCGGTCAGTCTTCGGTTCCCCGCGTGCCAATTGCACGAACCCCGGCAAATGTAGCAGTCAGAAAGTCCGTACCATAGGTGGCACCCTTGGGAACAGGGCGCTTGCGGCCACCGCGGCGGACACGCACGCGGTAGATGACATAGCCCTGCTTGGCCTTGTAGCCGAGGCGGCGGGCCTTGTCGGGGCGGCTGGGCCTCGAGGCGCGGTGGATGACGTTCAACTGGCGGAGCTATATTAATGCACTCTCAGCAAATGTTCAACGAGTGTATAGCAAGAACGGGGCCGAGCTCGTGGTTCCGTTTGGCGAGGATCCCGACCGATCAGAAAGAGAAAAGTCGAGTCCATCGTCCACGAAACCGCGAGAGCCGCCGTCCACAATTTTCGAGGGTGCGTTAACTGACCTCCCAGCAGCGAACCCGGAGAAGGAAGCGAACGACATCGCTCTGCTTCTTCTTCGAAAGCTCCTCGAGGTACTTAAGGGCACCCATTTTGCCTGTGCAGACTCGCAGGTCAGCTCGAAGTCGCCAAAATAAATCGAGCAGAGAATTTCGAGGGTGATTGACGGAGAGAAATGCAGGCAGTGTCGTCGTGAAGAGCGGGAAATACGCACCAGCCTCGATTCCTGTTGTTAGTACGGTCGAAGGAATCCGCCAAGTTCGTGAGAGTCGGGGAGCAAAATTTCGGGACCTCTGCAGTTGTGGAAAGCGAAAGCCCTAACCGAAGGGCTGAAGCGCTAAGCCTGTTCTGGGCTAGTGTGCTTGGTCCGAGCTCCACAGCTGAACTTCAACTTCGAGTCTTGGCAGCAATCCACATCTCGATTCTCGACTCGCGCTCGAGTCTGGCTTGCTCTTCTTCGCCCTGAGCGAAAGGGCGAGGTCAATTGCTCAAGAATGCAGAATTCACTCTAGGTAGTCATCAGGCGCCTCAAACCATCGTCAAATACCGACCACAAATTATTACTTTTCCGTTGAGCCCTTCCTGAACTATGACCACCGCCAGATTCTCTCATCAGCCAGGAAAAATAGCAACCAGACAGCAAGATTCCACCCAGTCCCACGCAGTTGAGCTTGTCCACCTTCAGCCAGACAGCATCTCTCACTGTCCCTTCGAAGGCAACGTCCTCACAACCCCCGCAAGCGCAACCATCTGCCTCCTAGCCGCCACGCCCCAGCTCTCGTCCCCCTTCAAGCCTAACCCCCTCCCCTTCCTCCGCCACTCAAACAAGCCCCTGGCCAAGTTCTCCGCCTCACTTTCGTTCTCCTTGTCCTCCCCATCACTGCTACTCTCGTCTTCCTCATTCCGATTACGCTCACGAGGCGTGATCCACCCCTCGACAACCCTCTCGCCGTACAGCCTGCCATACTCGAGCAGCTTCCGCATGCCCTCCTCGTCCTGGGTCCAGGTCTCGCGCGGTGAAGTCACATTCTCCGCGCTGCTTCGTGAGTCCCGTTCTGCGGTGCGGTGGCATGCGAGGATCGCGCGGCTGAGGCGCAGGAGGGTTTGGGTTTGTTCGAAGAGGGGGTTGTCCTTTGGCGAGAGAGACGATCCCTCCGCGGCGGCGGCGGTTTGCAGCGTGGTGTAGATCTCTGAGGCTGTCGGGAGGTTGTCATTGCTGGCGGGATCGTGGGAGGGTTTGACACTTGAGTGGAGTAATCAGTGGTTAGTTGCGGGCGTGTGTCGGGAGGTTGACAAGGGGGGATGAGACGCACAGCTCCTGCTTGAGCCTGGCCAGGGTCTCGTGGACACGCTCTCGGGCATGGGCGACCTGCTCCTTGAAGCCTTGGATGAATTCCTTGGACTTTTTGTTTTGGTCCATCAGGTGCTGCTCAATCGTTGCTGGCTTGGAAGCGGCTCTTCCAATGCAATATTAGCGAAGCGGTCCCAGCCCTTCCTTCAGCTGGACGATGCCTACCGTCCGTAGGCCCCAAAGTCATCATCGTCCGAGTCAGCATTCTGCTTGGCAGCTCGCGAGCTGGTCACACGAGCTCTTTTCGGCGGTCTCGCTGAGATGATGTCGCTTTCATTATCGTCTGAGGCGACTGAGGCCTTGGATGCGCGAGCAGAGCGAGTGCGAGAAGGGGCCGGCCGGGTCGGCGACACCGTGTCTTTGGCCTTCCGTTTCGGGGGCATGATTGAATCAGAGCTAAGAGCTCAGGCTTGCCGTTGAAGCGTACAGGGAAAATAATGTGATATGGTCTTCGATCCAGTTGCAAGATCCAGGGGTCAATGAGACGATGTCGTGCACCACGATGGTTGCTTGCAGACGGCCTTTGACATTGAAGAAGCCTTCGACTCAAATTTCCAAAGTGTGAAAATCTACAGGCGACGTTCCTTCTCACCGAAGCAGATTCGGATGCCTCTGTCCATGGTGCCTTCCTCGCGCACTGCACACGACCATCTCTGAAGTCTAAGGAAGGCGCGACGATGAGGGCGAACGCCCGGCGATCTCAACCTGGAAGGCAACCACCACCTCTTACAGCCTGACCCATCAAACCTGAGATCGTCCATCAGCAGTAAGAAGCATACGTCTTACCTCTTCAACGAAATGCGCAGCCGCCTTCCTCAATGCAGATCTTCTCATCCATCTGAGTCCTCCAAAAATCGAGTTGGAGAGACGAGATGCGGTGCATTAATAATCGCTTACTTCCCGCTCCGGAATGCTGGCGGGGTTACTAATTCACACCATTATCTCATTGAAGCAACCAAGCACCTCATGGAACTCGTAACCTACGAAGACCACATATAACCCGAGTACATCTGCGAGTCTACTTTGCTTCCCTTCTTTCTCTTTTACAGTAACGACTTGGACCGATCCACCCATCACCTCCATCCAGGATCTCTTCACAACCGCAACCCATCTCAACCACCCTACCAAGTCTCCCAAACCACCTTTTAAAACCCAAGCATCTCCTTAACCCCTAGTCACAATGTCCACCACCTCAACAATCTCCAAAACCTTCTACGCCCTCATAGCCGGCGTCGGCCCAGGAACAGGCCGCTCCGTGGCCCTGCGCTTCGCCCGCGCCTACCCGGTCGTGCTGCTGGCCCGCAAGCCCGAGAGCTATACCGACATCGTCTCCGAGATCCGGCAGCAAGGGGGCGAGGCGCTGGGTATCAGCGCCGACACGTCCGACGCGGCGTCGGTTGCGGCCGCGTTTGAGACGATCAAGAAGGAGTTTGGAGGGAGGGGGTTGGCGGCTGCTGTTTGTGAGTTCTTCCTTCTTCCGTCAAGTTTGTGTCTTGGGTGATGATGTAGAAAGGAGGTTGGGCTGATGGAGTAAAAGACAACGTCGGCGCCGGGTTCGGCGTCAAGCCCTTCCTCGAGACAAAAGTCGAGGACCTCGACGCCAGTCTGGCTGCCAACGCGTACGTTTTTCCCCCCTTAACCCACCCCCTCCCTCATCCTGACATTGACACTGACTGATTGCACCAGACGAGGCCTCTACAACTTCGCGCAAGCTACCCTCCCCTCCCTCCTCGACTCCGTCCCCACCAGCCCTTACCCTCCCTCCCTCATCATCACGGGCGCGACCGCCTCGGTGCGCGGGTCCGCCCGCTTCGGCGTGTTTGCCGCAGGCAAGTTTGCCGTGCGCGCCCTCGGCCAGAGCCTGGCGCGCGAGTTTGGCCCGCGCGGCGTCCACGTCGCGCATGTCATTGTCGATGGGGTGATTGATATCCCGAGGACCAAGGGGTATACCGCCAATGAGGGGAAGGAGGATGGAAAAATCAATGCTGATGCGGTGAGTTTTTCTCCCCTCTTCTCGGTTGCTGGGATGGTGTGAAGAGTGGTGTTGCTGATGATGGGCGGTAGATTGCCGAGAGTTACTGGCATTTGCACACGCAGCATCGGTCGAGCTTCACGCAGGAGCTGGATCTCCGGCCGTATGTGGAGAAATTTTGAGGGTGAGGTCTTCGGGTGAGATAGATGGGATCAGGTGCGCGAGGACTGTATGATCAGAACGTTAGTGTGCATCCGAAGCCTGTGGTTGATATGCATCGGACGGTTGTGACGATGAAGCAGATCACATGGATCGGCTGGTTTGAAGCGACACACGTCCCAGTTGGCAGAGCTGAAGGAAGATTTCGGGCGAGCGTGCTCCGATATCGAGATATATTCGTCGTAGCCCCTATATAGCCGATCCTGCGCCTGTCATCTAGTAACCGATCAACATGTCTTAGCCGTGCTGAATCCAGACACACCTCCTGGCGAGCCGGTCTCGAACGCTTATCAGACGTTGCGAGCAGCATGGCCGACGCCACCTGCCGGTTGAGGAGGAGCGCTCTCTGGGCTCGCTGCCCTCGTCCAGCCGCGCGGCGTCGTAGTTTGTTCGCCCAGCTTCGCGAGTATTCAAGTGTTGGGCACCGCCTCCGGCTCGGCCCCCGGCTCCGCTTCTGGCTCTGCCGCCCCGTCTGCCACACCATTCGTGCCGTTGTTGGACAGCGGAATGCCATGCATGGCAGCCAGCCGCTCCTCCTCTCTCTTGATCCTGAGCGCTTCCGTCTCCTTGCGGAGCTTCTCGAGGTTCCACGCGCTGTCGTCCTCCTCTTCCTCGTCCTCTTCCTCCATCCGCCAGTTGCCGCTCTCGAACAAAGCACGACCCGTCGCCTCCTTGGCCTTGCGCAGCTGCTCCTCGGCCGCCTTCTTGTCCAGACGCTCCTTCTTCCACTTGGCGAATGTCTCGGGGGTCACTGGTGTCAGGGTGCCGGTAAGCTTGTGCCGTTCGGACTCGAGGAACTCTTCGATCGTGAGCGTCTTGAGTGGCGACTTGTCCAGCAGCGCCTTCTCTGCCGCCCTCTGCTCCTTGGTCTTGAGTACGAAGCTGGAAGTAGACGGTCAGCTCAGGTCGCCGGAACCACAAGAGTCGTAATTCATACCCAGGTGGCAGAGCATGCTTGTACATGCACTTATCGCCGTTGTTTGGACAGATCCAGAACCAGCCGTACTTGCCGTCCTCGATGGCCTGGATAAAGTACTTGCACACCTTATCGGTCGTCGTGCGCTGGTTGCCCTTCTTTGACAGGACCACGGACCGCAGCTTCTCCTCGTCCCAGTCGGCCGACGTCTCCTGCTTCTTCTTCTCGTCCTCCTCGGCGCGCGTGTCCTGGTACAGGTTCTTCTTCTCCGTCTTGCGCTCCACGTCGAGGTCGTGCGAGAACTTGCACTTCTTGCCCTTCTCGCAGTTGCCCTTCTTGAAGAAGATGCACACGACCGTCTTGGGGTCGACGCCGAACGGCACCTTCTGGATCTGCACGGGTTTGTTGAGGAGCGCCTCGGCCTCCCGCTTGGCCTCCTCCGCGGCCCTCTTCTCACGCTCACGGGCCGCCCTCTCGGCCTCCTTGCGCTTCTGCTCGGCGCTCCCGCTTGCCTGCGCTGAGGATTGTATTTGGGCAATCGTCTTCTTGGCCACCGCGCCCTTCTTGTTCTTCATGCCGAAGGTCTTGTCCTCGACAATCTTCTTCACATCCTTCTTCGCGCCGCCTTTCTGGTCCTTTTTCGGAGGCATGGTGGGCGATCTGACTGGAATATGCGGATACGAATGGGTGTGATGATGAGAATAGTCTCGCGGGTATTGACGCCAAAGAAGGTGGCCGGCTGCGTGGTGGCTGTCGAGATTTTGCGGCGAAGGCAAACTCGCGGTTTCGAGGCGGGGATGTCCAAGAACCAGTGCTCAAGTCGAAGAGTCCTGAATGGCTCCGTTTTCTGTGCCCCACTGCCACTCAGCCCTGACGTCTGAGCCCAGGCTGTCGCACGTGACCTCAAAGCGCCTTACCCCGGTTTGAGTGGCCTTGTGAAAAATACCGGCATGAAATTACCGGTACCTTGCCGGCCGAGCTTGAATGCGATTGCGACAGCTCTCCACTGGAAAGCTGTCCAGATCCACGCGGCCTTCATCAGCTCCCTGTCCGCAGAACAACAACACCAAACGGACGAGGTACGGCGCCTTTGGCCAATTCGCATACCACAACCATCTCACACTAATTCCATCTCCAAAGCCAGTGTTGCCGTCACCAAATCCAAGAAAACCCGCTCCCACCGGCCCCGACGTCCGCCTACGTCAACCCGAATCGCCGCCATGATCACGGACGGAGAGCTCTACCGCCTGGCCATCTTTCTCGGCTCGGCGGCCGCAGTGCTGATTATACTCAATACATTCCTCGAAGTCAACGCCAAGGAGGACGGCCGCGAGACCGCCCAAGAGAAGGCGCAATTGAAGACGGCGCCGCAATCTGCGCCGGCGACCACCAAGACACGGTAGCCGGCGTCATGGAATGGGGGTGTACGATACGATGAGCGATGAGATTTGGATGGCGCATTTTCCACTGGCTTTGAGATGTTGAGGACCCCAAGGAAGCACGCAGGGAGCCGACGGTTTTGATCTTGGGAGGTAGGAGGGATGAATTACAGGCAAGGGCAACAACCCAGGCTGACACAGCGGCCTAAGGAGGACTGTAGCTGCGCTGGCTTGCACGTGGCTCATGTTTGACAGCCAGTGCAGCGGGAGTTGTTTGGGAGACAAAGACAAATCGATATCCTCTGGTTGCTCCCATTAGGTTACACGGGCTTCCGCTCGTCGTGATGAAGGGGACCGGCTCTTGTTTGCTCGGAGGACCGGCGCGACAACTACTCCCACAATCATCTTGCTCTCCTCTCACCATCTGATTGAACGCCAGTTTCGAGATCCGCGCGCTGGAGTGCTGCACGCTCGCCCTGAACTCGACGGGCGAGGCCACCAGCCGCAGCTTTCCGCCGCCCAGGCCATGAAGGGCGCGCTCACACTACCAGGTAATGCGAATTGTCGAGAAGAGAGGGAAAGATTACGCAGACCATACTCTAAAGGTGTCCATACTCCATAGTCAGAAACAGGCAATCGAAGTTAGAGTTGAAAATGAGAGAGGAGCATGCTGGGTTGGAAACTTGGAAACTGGTGCATGATGGAACATTACAGAGAAATGGACACGATTCGAGATGAAATATACGTAATATTCAGGTAACGCTACACGCCTTGATACCGAAATACGGGTGACAGTGTGGCACTGTGGCTAGGTAGAAGCATCAGCCAAGCCATATTAGGTTTAGCACCATTCTCTGACAGCTCTACGCCACCTTGCCAGCTTGGCGTCCTGTGACTCCTGTCTGGCTGCCGCCTTCTCCCCGGTTGCCTCAAATTCTCGCGACTCCGTTGCGCTCGCTCCCTTGTTCTCCATCATTCTCCTCAGCCACCCATCACCCACCCCATCACCTTCTCTGCTCGCTCCCGCTCAGGCCTGCATCAATCATCTCTCGCCTGGATTCTTTGAGTCTGCCGATAAAAAGGAAAAGAATCGGCGATTCTTCTTTCTTCTTCGCTGCCTGACCGCACCGCCCGCGACTCGACGCGACGTGCAGCAGCAAGACCTGGTGACTCCGGCCGCCGCCCGACCACCTTCTCGAACCTCCACTGCCATTCAGCCATCGACAGCGAAGCCCTTTCAGCTTCTGCATCGCGCTCAATTACTTAAAGAGTCGCGATTATCCCTCCGCCATTCACTACCCTACAAACAACTCCTTCACGCCGCATTTTCCGTCGCGACCATGTCCGGCAAGCTCGACCAGTCTCTTGACGAGATCCTCACCAGCCAACGGCGCAACCAGCAGGGCCGTCGCCGCTCTCAGCGCCGCACTGCTGGCGCTGCCCGGCCCGCTCCCACTGCTCCGGCCGGCGGCATTCAGAAGAACACCAAGCCTGCTCGCGGCGCCGCCAAGCCCACACCCGCCAAGACCGCTGGCCTGACCGGCGAGAGCAAGATCATGGTCAGCAACCTGGTAAGTCGCAACTCCAGGCTCTACTTCTAGACCGCCGGGAACCTGTTACTAACATCTTCCAGCCCAAGGATGTTTCCGAAGGCCAGATCAAGGTATGTTATTACCGATGAGGCCGTATCGCCTTCGGACTTTCGTCGACGCGTCTCTCCCGCGGCGTATCTCTATCCACGTCTCGTCCTCGGTTGGACAATGAGGGTGGTTATCCTTCAGACCCCAGCGCTTTGAAGCGACTGTCGTGATGCCATAGTTCCTTCCCGACGCGCAGCTCGGCATTGCCCCTGCGTGGTCACCCAGGCTGTCACAGCCCCGGAAGTTGAGCAAGCCCACCGTCTAGCTGCGTGTCCCGCCGTCCGGGCTGCCTGGCAAGCACCCGCGACTTGGAGACACCGCGCAGACAACAGGGCGCCGGCAATATATCAGACATATAACGCTGAGCTGGGTGTCGTCGTTATATCTCGGCTGGCTGGCAACCAGCTCGACGATACTGCGTTTCAGCGAGCTTAGCAGTGAGCAAATGATGCGGCTCCCTTCCTCAACTCTTCGAGTTGGCGGCTACATTGAGGTGGAGATGGTTTATCTTTCGTCGCTGAAGTACCTCCGCTTCGCTAGGTTTCGTTGGATGTTGTGGTGAGAAGTTGGGTTGGGTTCATGCATGGCTGGGTCACGTCATACACGCTGTCGCCTCTCTACCAAAGGTCCGTGGTTTGGGTCACGGAGTCGGTCGAACGGTTTCGGTGGACGTCGGACGTGGCTCACCTGCCAGTCGCTGGTGACGCTACCCTGGGGGACTATGCTCACTGCTCTGCTCGCTGCTTTTGGATTTTCCTTCGGACGCCTATACGATGGAATGCCCTGACGGACTTGAACGCCGACCTGCCTACGGATGCGGACGCGCGGACTCCGATGATTTGCTTGACGCTAACCACCGACCCCCCTCGATAGGACTACTTCCAGCAGTCAGTTGGCCAGGTCAAGAAGGTTGAGCTGTCCTACGGACCCGGTGGCGTCAGCCGCGGCATCGCTCATGTCACGTTCCACCATGCCGACGGTGCCAGCAAGGCTTTCTCGACTCTCAACGGCCTGCTCATCGACAACAAGCCTGTCAAGGTAAGACTCGAACTCGCCCGCTCAAGCGCCTGAACAGAATCGCTAACTCGTCCAAGGTCGAGGTTGTCGTCTCGTCTGCCGAGCTCATCCCCCAGCCCAAGCCGCTCGCCCAGCGCATCGCGCAGCCCAAGGCGCAGCCCAAGTCGGCCGCGACGGTGAAACAGAACGGCGCCAACGCCAAGGGCGGTGCTGCCGCGGGCAAGGCGACCAAGAAGACGGCCCGGCGCGGCCGCAGCAACCGGCCGGTTAAGAAGACGGCGGAGGAGCTCGACTCGGAGATGGCGGACTACTTTGATAACGCCAACACGGACAACACGGACAACACGGACAACACGGCCAACGCGGCTGCTCCGGCGGCGGCTGCTGCTGCTGGCGGCGATGCGCCCATGGAGGAGGACGTGCTTTAGATGATTTATCAGGCACCACACCACAGCGTACAGAGAGCATAATTTTTTCTGGGATTCGGGCGGGTTACTTAGCGGCATTTGTTGATGTACGAAATGAGTTCTCTCGGGCGGTTTGGCATGGCGGTGGGACGGGTTTTCGGCACAGCTTTGGCTTTGCGGTTGAGCATATCTCTTAGGCACAGATTGGCACCTCCCGTGGCTTTGTCGGGTACTGTATAATTGACTTGCGGTTTTACATATGCTGGGTTGTCTTGCTTGTGAGTTGTTGTGTTCGCCTCGGTCCGCGGGAAGAATGCTGAGGCGCTCTCATGGAAGCCACGGTATCCATGGAGAGATTCCCTTCCCGACAAAAATATCCGTTCTCCTCGACTTGGTTCGGTGTAAATCTTCATCGTTTTCTCATCTCCATCATCACGAGCTTACAATCGAGCGTCTCAGCATAGGAAACAGGACGCGGGACAGCCAGTTTGGGGGGGTAAGGAGGGGGCCGGGCCGAGCGCCAATCTGATCGACCTCATGGGTTGAGAATCGCAACACTGTCTTCTGAAAATGGCTGACGAGATGAAATAGGGTTGCAACCGGGTCCTCCAGCCCCGGGTCGGCTCGCAACTCCATGGATCCGCCAGGGCGGAAGCTCCTGTCCGCGGCCGGATAAGTTGAAGACGATGCTACCTTGGCCACTCCCAGGATCCGGGGACATGTTCAAATCCAGATACAACTGTGCATACCGAGGCCGTTAAGTAGGACCGAGGGGAGCATCATGTCTGGACGCGAAAACGACGGCCAGAATTAAGCCGTCAATCGACGTGTGGTGTTGCTGCACCAGGACTCAGGGGTATGTCTTCTCTTCTATTCATAACTGCTGCCATCACTCACTGACAATCAGATGCAGTAACAACCGGTTCGCAACACCACCATGTTGAGGTCGACCTTGTTCACGGCCCTGGCCTTCCTGGCCAACACCCCCTTCCTCGGGGTCCAGGCCTCCCCGACCTGCACTCCCAAGACGTTCAAGAACCCCGTCTTGTACGAGGACTTCCCCGACAACGACATCTCCGTGGGGCCGGACGGCGCCTTCTACTTCTCGGCGTCCAACTTCCACTACAGCCCCGGGGCGCCCATCCTCCGGTCGTACGACCTCGTCGACTGGGAGTTTGTGGGCCACTCGATCCCGCGCCTCAACTTCGGCAACGGCTATGACCTTCCTTCGACGGGCGAGCGGGCCTATCGCGGAGGCACCTGGGCGTCGACGCTGCGGTACCGCAAGAGCAACGGGCTGTGGTACTGGATCGGCTGCACCAACTTCTGGATCACCTGGGTGTTCACGGCCCCTAAGCCCGAGGGCCCCTGGACGCAGGCGGCCAACTACGGCGGCGGCGTGTGTTTCTACGACAACGGCCTGCTGATCGACGACGACGACACCATGTACGTCGTTTACACGTACGACGGCGGCAAGCAGGTCAACGTGACGCAGCTCGCCCCCGACGGGCTCAGCACCGTCCGCACGGAAAAGGTGCTCACTCCCGACCAGGTCGGGGCGGACAGCGTCGAGGGCAACCGCATGTACAAGATTAATGGGATGTATTACATCCTCAACGACCACCCGGGCAGCACCGCCTACGTGTGGAAGTCGGCCAGCCCCTGGGGCCCGTACGAGGGCAAGCCGCTAGCCGACAACGTCCCGTCCCCCGTCCCCGGCGGCGGCGTGCCGCACCAGGGCAGCCTGATCCAGACTCCCAAGGGCGACTGGTACTTCATGTCCTTCACCTGGGCCTACCCCTCCGGCCGGCTGCCGGTGCTCGCCCCCATCAAATTCCAACCGGACGGCTTCCCCATCCTCATCACAGCCAACACCACCCTCGCGACCAACGGCTGGGGAACCAGCTACCCCCTCCCCCTCCCCTCCAAACCCCTCCACTTCAACTGGTCCACAACGCACTACCCCTTCCCCTCCCTCCCCTCCCTCCCCCCAACCTTCGAATGGAACCACAACCCGGACACCACCAAATTCTCCCTTACCCCCCAGGGCCTGAACCTCTCCACAGCAACGGTAACCAATGACCTCTACTCGGCCCGCAACACCCTCACCCACCGCATCCACGGCGAATTCCCCTCCGCCACCTTGGAACTCGACTACACCGCCATGGCCGACGGCGACCGCGCCGGGCTGGCCGCGTTCCGCGACCAGAGCGCTTACATTGGCGTTCACCGCACGGGGGAGAAATACGAGGTGGTCGTGATGCAGAACATGACGATTGACGAGTGGAGTGGGGCGACGACGGGGTTGGGGCAGGTTGTGAGTGCGGCTGAGCTTGTTGCACCTGGAAAAGCAGGGCGGGAGGGGAGGAAGGTGTGGTTTAGGGTGAGGATGGATGCGAGGGCGAGCGGGGATCGGAAGGCGAGGTTTGAGTATAGTATTGATGGGGAGGGGTTTGTGGCGCTTGGGGGGGAGTATGAGTTGTATACCGGGTGGGCGTTTTTCTTGGGGTATCGGTTTGGGGTGTTTAACTTTGCGACGAAGGCGTTGGGGGGGAGTGTGAGGGTGGTTAGTTTTGGGACGGCGTAGGGGGGCGGGAGGGGGGGAACTTGGGGTGCGGGAGGAGGATGAAAGGATTGGAAGGCAGAGGAAACTAAATGCTCACCATCTTTTGTGGTTTCCGGAGTGCACCTCACAATTCATGGTGTACGGCGGCGGCCTGGATGGGACGCGTCTCTTGTGGAGTGTGCATCGGGTTGGGGTGAACGCTGAGGTCAGCTTTGGTTACCTACACATTGTGAGCCTCGTGCGGGGCCAGGCCGTTTGATACAAACTACATAGCAAGTGGTTTGGGTACGGTAGGGTGATGTCTGCCTTCATCGTGACAACTCCGCATCTCTCAGGTTGTCACCCAACCTGGACCTGTTCCCCCCTGAAACACAACGATCCAGTCAACACCACCGCTACCACAATACCAAATCAACAACTTTCACCATGCCCCGACCCCCACCACCCAACTCCTCCCTCCCAACACACCCCCCAATACCACCACAGCCAGCCTAGGCCAGTACATCTCCTCCTGCCGCTCCCCCAGCCCCAACCCCTCGTCCGCCTACCTCGACTTCAGCTGGCGCATCACCCGCATCTTCGACCAAGGCCTCACCCACCGCCACCCGACCCTCCACCGCCACCGCACCAACCGCATCTTGCTCTACCCAGGCTGCTTCAACCCGCCGCACGAGGGCCACCAAGCCCTCTTACACGACGCTTTCCACGCGTGCAAAGGGGCACTGGGTCTCATTGCTGCTATCATTATTCCGTTGGATGATGACGCGGTGGGGGCAAAACTTCAGCCTCTTAGCACTGCCCAGGAAGAGGTGATGGTGTTAAGCAGAGAGCAGCGGGCGGCGCTGTGGAGGGGGGAAGGCGGGGTGCCGGGGAAGTGGTGGTGGGTTTTTGATTCCTGCGTTGGAGAGTGGGATGGGTTTAGGGCGCGGTTGGTGGCTGCTGTTGAGGAGGATGAGTTGAGGTGGAGTTTGTGGGTTTGTGTGGTGGTGACTACTTTGGGGTTGGGAAGAGGCCGCCTTGGGGCGCTTGGGACTGTGATGGGATCATTGTTGGAAACGCTTTTGGGAGGGAGGTGGGTTTTGCGGCTGGGGGTGGAGTGTTGTGGCCGTTGCCTGCGTGTGAGGATTGGAAGGTTGTCGAGCAGGATCGGCAGGAGATGGAGGAGATGGCGATGGATGCTGCTGCGTGGTTCGTTGGCGGCATGTTCTTGTTGGCTCCGCCGGAGATGAGGAAGACCATGGCTGAAGGGAAGTGTTACCATCCCATATTTTCTGCATTCTTGCTAACTTAAACATAACAACACAGACCCAGGATATTCCCACAGGATGATGAGGGAAGAGATGGTAAGACTGACTCAAAAGATCCTGCGCTTGAGAATGTGCCGTCGAGAAGGGCATCCCAAGCAATGGATCTGTTATGTTCCCGCCAAGGAAACCATGTCACCCATCAGCTCGACCGAGCTTCGGAGCATCATCGCAAGCTGCCCGACAGAGATGCTTCGCGAGCGGCTTGAGGGGAAGGCGTTGAATATGTACATGTTGGCTAGGTTTATCGAGGATAAAAGGAGAGGGAGAACCACTTCCAGTGCTACCGGGAACTCGTAGCATGATATATTTGAGTCGCTTGCTAATCAGCGAGGCCAAAAAAAATGAACAACAAATGCGGAACTCAAACGACGTTGAACATATCTCTCCCTGCCTCCTTACCCCGTCGCTCAATGGCCAACAAACACCCAACCGTTACCATTTCCCCTACAGTGACTTTTGCAACTTGAAAGCCCAGAATGGTTACCATTAACCACGACACCAGGATATCACATCTCGCCCCCTTCCTCTCCCCTGATCCCACTCCCTTCCCACCCCCCCTGCTCTACCATCCTACTCCCTTCCCCGTGCCGACCCCGACCCCGACTCTGACCCCGACTCCAACCCCTTCTCACCATCCTCCACAAAAGGATCAACCCAGCTCTCTTCCGGCGGCCACGCAACCATACACGCCCCCATGCGAGCAAACTCGGCCGCTTCTTTTGCCGTGTAAGGGGCTGGTGTTGCTGCTGTAACTGATGCCTCGACTGGACGTGCTTTGGCGCTCAGAAGGGATGCTTTAGCGGCCGTCCTGAGACAGGAGCCGCCGTTGAGCCTGACCGCCGAGGGCATGGCGCTGCTCTTGTGGTTGCCCTTGCTCGCCGGGTGTTGGTATGTTGATCTGTTGTTTTGTTGATCTCGGGGCGGCCCGCGTGAATGAAGTGAAGTCAAGTACCTTAGTCGATAAAGGTAGTTCAGTATGCTTGAAGACGAACCCCAACTCGAGGTTGACTGAGCTCTTGAGCCGAGGAGTGGTTTTTATTGTCGCGTGGCCCCCCAGCCAACAGACTGCCAACGCCATCGAGCCTGGCTGACCCGACCGGTGAGACAAGGCTGTGCTGTGCTGTTTATGGCGCTCGCTAGGCAGTAGGTACGCACACCTCCGAACGAAATCGGGTAGCAAGCAAGACACCATGTCCACGAGGACAAAATGTGGCACTGTGCCGCATGCGGGTTGGTTGGTTCCTAGGACTCCCTTACCGCCGCCATCACAAACAGCCATCCCGATTCCCGCGCCTCGTTGACTGAGGTCTCGGGCCGTGGCGCCTCAATTGTGGGAGAGGGGAGATCAATCCCGAGTTGGTTGGGGACTGAGACAAAGGATGCCAACTTGCCTTGATCGCGTCCGAAGTGGTCTCCCAACCGGGCCGATTTTCCAATGCAGAGTTATCGTCGCCGATTCGAATCATATCTTTATCCTTGAGCTTTCTCAACTTCATCCTCCCAAGGCGGTCAGATAAACCCGGCATCAGCATCACCCATCTGAAAAACATGTCAGCACACCACAAGGAGAGCAAGCGAACCAAACTCAAAGGCAACGAAGAGCTCCATTCGCCGAGACCATGAGAGAATAGACCTGTCTCAATACATCAGATTCCCTCGCCAACCACGCCCGCTCCTGAGCTCCCAATGGCGAAGCGACTCATGCCCCGTTTTGCCCAATCCGTATCTCATAGCTTCGTCGCCTTTCTGAGACGAGATCTCCTCACGTCTTTGGGTCGTTGAGACGATGTGTTGATAATGCTGCCAGCGCGCGCAGTTACCCCTACGAGCTGGTGACGACCTCCTTGGCGTCCGCGGCGTCCTCAGCCACCTCGGTCTTCTCTGCCTTCCCCTCCTCCTCCTCCTCGCCCTCGAGTGGCGGCATGTCGTCGTCTGACTCGTCGTCGTCGTCGCCGCTCGGGATGCCGGCGCCGCCGCCCAGCTTCGAGAAGTCGATGCCGCCAAAGTCGCCGCCGCCTGGAAAACAGGGTTAGCAAGCTGCATAACGACCGACGAAAGGCTGGCCACGAAGCGGTGAAAGGCTGCAAGACTGTATCCGCGTCTCCCCCCTACGTACCCATGCCCGGAAGTCCTCCTGTTCACGCCATGTTTAGCCGCGACGATGGGACGACCGTGGGGAAGGGGAAGGGGGGAGGGGATAATTCAAGCCCATCAAACAAGCTGCACTCCTTCGCAGCCTGTTCCCTCGAGAGAAAAACCGAAATCAAGACTCACCCATTCCGCCGCCAAATTGCGAAAAGTCCTCATCCGCCGCCTCATTCTGCTCGTCCTGGTCCACCCACTTGTCAAAGTCGGTCTTGAGGAAGTGCGCCTTCTTGGCGTCCTTGAGCAGGCGCGGCCAGTACTCCTCGCCCAGCTCCTTCTTGCGCAGCTTCATCTCGACGTCGCGCGCCGTGTGGTTGACCTTGGAGTTGTCCGGGTCGATCTCGGCGTAGAACTCGAGCTCGACGTGGTACGTCTTCTTGAGCGTGTCGGAGCGGCCCTCGAAGGTCAGCCCCGTGGGCTTGAGATCCAGCTTGAGGTTCTCGCGCGGCACGTCGGGCACGCTGATGGTCAGGTAGATGAAGTTCTTTTCGGCGTCGACGTTGGAGGAGCGCTGCGCCCAGAGGACTGTGGGAGGGAAGGCGTTAGCGGGGGCTGGAAGAAGAGCGGGCGGGGTAGCTCCCGCGGCGATGGACTCGCGCCGGGAACAATAATCGCAATGAATGCGCATTCGACTTACCCTCGGGTGTCACCGTGTTGGCGGCCATTGTAATCTGTTAGATGTCAGAAGTGTGAGTCGGTTGTTGTTGTCTCGAATTGCTGAAGGGACCAAGGAGGGGTAGCTCGGGGTCGGGGCTGGGAACCAACGTTTTGGTAGTCGCGAGAATTAAGTGTTGAAAATGGTGTACAGGTGGTTTTGTTGCGAGGATTGAGACCTTGCAATCGGCAGGGGTAATTCTGACAATGTGCAGTTCAAGTTTGAGAGGAAGAGGAAAGTCGGGCTTGGAGATGATATTGTGAAGCTGCTGCGATTTGCACCGCCTTGCCGGGCAGGGGTGACGGTGGAATTCGTCAGAAGCTCAAAGATGCAGCTGGCACGGGCCATCCACCGCAGGGCTGAGTGGAGTGGGGTCAGCTCAGGTCAAGGCCAGGCGGCAATTCCATGCTTTCTTCACGTCTTGTAATGCTTCTAGAAAACAACCTAACAACTGGTGTATGAGGTGGAATTGTTTGCTTAAGCTCAGTGATGTCAATTTATATAAAGCAACCGTGTTGTAGGTAGGTGGTTCGAACACAAAATCCGGTAATCTGCCTTCTCAGCTGTTTGATGCGGGGTTGCCAGGTTGTAAGAGAGAGGGGGAAACACAGCATCAACACATCCGTAACAGAAAGGGCACGATGTTTTACAGAAGTTATCAAGATGACAGGACACGAACCACCTTACGTGCCTTGCAGGATTCATCCAGATTGAACATCTCGCATTGCTGGAGAGGTTGACCAAAAGCATCCGCCTGGCATTCCACAACAGAGACATCGCAACAGTCCAAGTACAGGTCAACCCACGAACTCGAAAACTATCTGGGTAAGGTAAGGCCGTAGGTAGCAAACAAGCAATGCGTTATCTAACAATTGTCAATATCTGAAAACAGACGACCTTCATGGGCATGAGAAGTCCGTGAGTGAACTCCCGTGTGGGGCGCTGTAGGTGGTTTGCCCAACTCCGACCATCCCCACTGCGGGGCCGTCCACTCAGCGGACACTGCCGGCCAGGCGGGGCTCCCTGTTCAGCTCGTCCATCCAGGGCCGCCTGATGAGGCTCAATCGCTTGGCCGAGGCACCACCACGCAACGACGTCAGCGCCCATCTGCAACACCAACCGGATACCCACCACTACGGCGCTTTCAACAACCGCACCCTGCAAGCACACTCTTCGAGACATTGCGGGCATCCGCCATCTCACCCCTCCCGCCCACCGCGGCCGCCGCAGCCATGGAGACGCTCAGGAACATGTTTGCGAAGCCAGACCCCCAGGCCCAAGTGCGTCGTCCACCCCGTTTCAACAACCCCCATCTTCCACACCAACTAACCAACCATCCTCTGTGGGTTTCAACAGTACCGAAAATGCAACGCCCTCCTCCGCGCCAACATGCGCAAACTCGACCGCGACATCGCCCAGATCAAAGCCACCGAGACCAAGACCAAGAACCTCATCCTCGCCGCCCACAAGCGCGCCCAGCGCGGCGCCGACCCGTCACGGCAGCGCCAGGCCCAAAAAGAAGTCCGCGAGTTCGCGCGCGAGCTGATCCGCACGCGCAAGGCCGGCGCCCGCCTCGTCACGGGCCGCGCCCAGCTCGCGAGCGTGCAGATGCAGGTCAGCGAGGCGTTTGCGCTGCGGCGCATCGAGGGCAACATCCGGGCGAGCGTCGGGGTCATGAAGGATGTGAATTCGCTGATACGGCTGCCCGAGTTTGCGCAGACGATGCAGGAGCTGAGTGTGGAGCTGATGAAGGCGGGGATTATTGAGGAGATGGTGGGGGATGTGCTGCCTGTGGATGGGGATTTGGTCGGGGAGGAGGAGGAGGAGGCGGAGGGCGAGGTGGATAAGGTGCTTGGGGAGATTCTGAAGGATCGTATGGAGACGGCGGGTAAGATGCCTACCGCGCCGCTGCCGCAGCAGCCGCAGCAGGTGCCGGCGCAGGCTGCGCCTGCGCAGGTGGAGGAGGAGGATGAGGAGGATACGGAGGCGATGATGGATCAGATGAGGAATCGGTTGGAGGCGCTGAGGAGTTAGTCGGAGACGGGGGGTTTTGTTGCTGGGCTCGAGCGGGACGGGATATTGGGATTGGCGGCGTTGGAGGCGTCTGGGTTCTTGGTTTCATGTTGGCAAGCGCCGTGCGTATACATCTCCTTGCTTAGTTTTCGATGGTACAATACACTCGGGTATGCGAAGGGTTGGACGGGTGGATATGGAATGTCATTTGAGATGCCTAATGGCGCCCTTGTCGGAGTCCGATGTTGTCTTTTACAGATGTCCATGGCTTGGTCTCGCTGTCTGCTTCAGCACAATTGGAGGGAAGTCGCTGGTACTGAGAAGTCTTGCAGATGACTTTGGGGGAACACCCGTGGTAGCAGCGCCATCCATTCTCTGAGCAGAGTTTCTAGGAGTTCTTGGGACATCCGGATACCAGCCGAAGCAGGCTTCGACATTGGTCAATCCAACGGCGAGGGTTTGGACAGCTCGGCGTCTCTCAGTCGCCTTCATACCTCACATGGAAGCGTGACCTGTTGATATGAGCTTGCTCTGGCCAGCTCCTGCCGGCGCACTCGAAAAGTTCCAGAATATTCATTCTTGTTTAACGAGGTCTAGGTGCCTAGAACAACCCCATCACGAGCCGAAAGCTCTGCTGGGCTGCTGGCGGATTCATCCGCAAAGTCATCCAAAGGTTCAGTACCGTACGGTACTTCTCTTCATGATCTCTGAGGTTTTATAGATTTGAGTCAATTCGAAGCTACTGCGAAGGTGTTAAAACACTGAGGAAGAAGGCGAATTTATACTCGGGCAATATCTCTCTGATTGTTTCCCATTTGAAGTACGGTGCAAGCTCAGGTACCTTACTCCTCGTTTTCTGTTACTTGCAGGGCATGCGGATCAAAACATCGAACACCTTTTTAGGGCAACTCATGAGAGGAGCAGGGAGAGCAGGCCATACTCGTTACCAAATCTACCAATGCTATCCACATACTCTCAGCATGCTCAAGCCTACCAATAATCACAGCAGGGTTCTCTCATGAAGAAGAACCTCAAACATCCTCCATGCCTCCTCCGATCCCACAACAACTAGCCCAGCCCTGCGCTACAAGGTACCACACGCAAACAACCGTCCGGAACTTGAACCCACCGTAATCCCCTGTGATCAACGACCAACATCTCGTCGATCACTCGGACTGGATGCACCTCCCTACTCCCGGGTACGCCTACCGCAAACAAACCCCGCGTTTCCTCTCAGATAGCACGCTGTTGTGGCGTCCAATACACACCTGATCTGGCAGTCTAGCCCCCCAATGAGGCGTTGTCCTCCAGCATGGAAAAGGAAATGAGCTGCGCTCTCAAGGCAGCGGAACAAGCCGAGTCACCAACAGGTCTCGCTCACTTATCACTTCGCATCCCTTGACCAAATGGAAACTGAATCATGGTTGTGTCAAGCGGGCGGGAAGCGAGATGGGCATATCCGTCCGTATTCGACGTTGGTGCGCAACAATGTGAGTGTCTGTCGCTGTGTCTATTGTGCAGAAAGTGAGCCGCCTCAGTCCCATCCTCCGTCCAATTGCCTACTTACCGTGGCGATCAGTAGTGGCTATTGGCCGAGACCGGTCGGCCGGTCACATCTCATAGACGCACGAGATGGATGTTTTTGTTCGGCTCGAGAGCTCTATGGGTTCTTACCTTCTGAGTGATAAGCGCCGCGGCCGGGGAGTGTCAGGTCTGAAGTGAGGGGGGCCTCAGAGAGACACGGGAGAGGAGGGGAGTGAGGGCTGAAAAACGTGACTGAGGGCACATGCGCCCCTTTGCCTCCCCAACCCCCCACCCCCGCACGTGTTGATGGTATCATTTGGGACTGGTTTGATGTGAGGAAAGGAGCATGGAGGTTTGATGAGACTGAGGTTAATGCAATGTCGTGTTTCGAGCATGCTCGCATTTTTCAGTACAATATGCTGGTGCAGGAGTGTGATGGGAAAGAGAGGTTGTGAGACCCATGATTGGATCTCAAGATCTCCCTTGCCGTGATCTTGGGGTGTCATCGCTCTCAGGCCTGCATTGGTCCGTCGGGGACTTTGCCGGACTGGTCTCATTGGGGATAGGTATTCTTAGAATTGGAGATGGCGATGTACTGTCGACTTCTCCAGCGTCTGCTGGACTCGCGGAGCACTGCGTGAATGTGTACTCGGCCGTTCCTTAGCCAGAGAGGAAGGGAGGGTAGCGGTTTAAGGAGGACTCCAAGTCGATTATTAGAGAGTCGCTGTTGCCGTTGACTCACTGAAAGTACCTGTACACCTTCAGCCTGTGGGCGATTGGTGTGTTGCCTGATGACGAACACTCTCAAGGTTCAACGACCTCAACGACAGGCGGAGGGATGTCAGCTGATGGGTGTCAACCTCCTTCTGCGCATCTTCTCAACGAGCCAAATAGAGTCGATGAACCGGCCGACCTGAGGCGAGATGCAGGCGATTCAAGGACAACGGCAACTCGGAGGAGCGTGTAAGTGGACGACTCCACTCGCCTCCGAGCCCGGGACCCGCATCTCCGAGCTGGCCTCGGACGAACCGGAGTCGCCAGTCGGGAAGCGCTCATACTGCCTGCTGCACTGCCGTTGGGCTGTGAGAGCGAGGCAAAGCGAGTTATCTCTCTTGTCTGCCTGGACGAGGCGGCATCACGAGTCCAATCATCCTGCGAGGATGGCGGACGAGAAGGCCATTGGGCGCGGTTGAAACGGACTGTTCGGCTGCGAGGAGGCCGCCATCCAGTCAACAGTCAAGAACCATCGAGACACGGAACGGCCTTGCTTCCGTCTGTTGGATGGATATCCGAGCTTTCCCATACCTAGAGTTCGTATTTTCTGCATATGCAACCTCGATGTCATTCATCCGGCCCTCCGGGCCTTGGAATCAGCCCTCTTGCAGCCCCGGTTCCAGTCTGATGATATCGTCAAATGAACAGGCACTCACAATGCATGTGGTGTCTCGCCTCCGACTTTCCTTCGTCAGAAGGGGCAGAAAACGCGATGCCGTGTCTCATCAGACAATCTCGCGCAATCCGCCTGAGGGGATCACCCCCAACTCAGCGCATCCCAAGAAAGAAACGAGCTGAAAGAAAGAAGAAAACCACCCCTCAGGCATCCCACGGGCCACACCACCACGACACCGAGCAGCCGGAAAGCTGGAACACTTCCCCCTCCCGGCGATCTGGGTCTGGTGGGTGTGGGTGGGGGGTCGGGAGTCCTCCTGCACCCAGCTGCAGCCCAAGCTTCAACCCACGTGTTGCGCCGGCGCTCGCAGGTGTGGCTTGCGCAGCTGTCAACCCCCACGCCGGCCAGAACATCCCACGCCGGACTCGCTCGGTGGGCTCTTTTCGCAGATCCCATTCGAAACTCTCTGACAGAAGGGGTCCTTCCCTTTTGTTTCTTCTGGAGATTTTCTCATTTCATCAGGGACGGCGGCTGGGGTTGGCGGTCTGAGACGCCAGCGTTTTTGTAGGCGGGATTGTTCCCAAGATAGAGCAGACCCTAGGTTACCGTATTGACCAGAGGATTTCGACAAAAGCAGCAATTTCAACACGAAGAAGAAAAGAAAGGAGTGGAAAGGCGCTCGGACAGATTGACTTCCCCAGCTCTTCCATCAGCTCGGGTCTTCATTTCCCGAACCCATCAGAAGGACTTTTTTAACGGAGTACCCCTTTGCAGAATCCCACTTCCCAGCCCCTGGGACATTGCGCTGACCAGGGCCCCGGCCGGGGAAACACGACCCGGCCGCGGCGAGGGTTCCGGCTCCCAGGATCCAGGAGCTCGGGCTTTCTGGTGCGTGAGCTGACATGGGACTTCCGTCTCGCCTCTCAGGGGCACCATGTCCAGATGCTTTCTGGGTTGCTGGGACAGCTGAAGAAGAGATGCTGCGCTTTGACGCAGAAATGTTTGGTCCGGGTCCATTTCCCCAATTCCCGGGATCTGGCTATCCCTTCCTGGCGGTTGGTTGGGACGTTCAGCCGGCTGGTTCCCCGGATTGTGATGCGGCGCGTGAAAAGGTGACAGGTCGGTGTTTGCTACAGTTTATCGAGTGCCGCATGCACGACGACCTGCAGGTTCGATCTCGGCTGTCAATCATCACACACCGCGGCACCGTTCCGGTGGAAAATCCCGTCCAGCTGGTATTTGGGGGTCAGAGACTGGTGAGGGGGGGAAGAAATGAAGCAAAGAAAAATGCCTTGTCGGCGGCTTGTTTTTCTTCTTTCTTGGCCAATTTCCCAGCAGCTTGGGCAATTGTGGATCCGGGTGATGTTTCATCCCTGTTCCCCTTCTTGATCCGACGAGCTCTGCAAGCTGAGGTGGATCTCAGCGGGAAGACCCCATCGCGTCAGCTCGCGCTTCCATCACGAAATGACCCGCGGCGCAAAACGGAGGAGCCTTTCGCGTTCTTCTCCCCCGCGAAATACGCGAAGAGACAAATACACCTTCTTTACTGTCGCGATGGGCGTGCACATTGCGCCATTCCTCCCTCTGATAACACCCGACTCGGCAAGCATGCCACCTTCTCTTCGCGTCCAAGCGCTATCTATCACGATCTCCCTCCTCTCCTGCGAGAGCCCAATGCAGTGATGATAAGCGGTGCCTCAGCTGTTGCGCTGCGGGCCAGACCGCCGTGTGGACCAAGCACCTTGACGGACAATCCGGGGGAGGCGAACGGAGGAGCGGGGCCTAGATTCCTGCGCTAGCGGGCGGGACCCGCCTTCCGGTGAATCTGGCGCCTTCCGTCCGGGGATGCCGTCGGCTAAGTAAGTTTGATGACTGGAAGAGGGTTCGTCTCTTGTTGGCGCGCTTTTTGCTCCGTTCTGGAGATTGGTCCAACACTTCCAGAATTTCGCAGTTAGATGGGACAAGTCAATAATTCACCTCTAGTTTTCGAAGTGCAGGCGATGATTGTTCTTGGAAACCGTGTCTGGAAAGGGCTGTTGTCACTGGTTGGCTTCCTGAAGTTCCAACGGCAATGGAAATCCCCATTTTCAGGCTTCGTTTGTCTGGATCTTGTTTGTCTACACGTGTAGGTAGATGACGGATGCAACTGGGCTGTCTGCGTCTCGGCCGGGAGTTTTACAGATCACCTTGGTATCCCTTGGAGGTGCAGTACGCAAATCAGATCACAACAGCAAACAGATCGGAGACAAAAGCCACATCGGCAAACTCCCGAGATCCTCCGTCTCGCAATCGCAACAAATGCCCGCATCCGTTCTGCGTCCTGTACGGCCGATATTCTCTCCTCCCGCCGCGCCCCTACTTCCGATTAAAATAAGAATCCATCTCTCCTTTTGATCCTCGCAGATATTGCACTGAGTGGCGACAGTAAGACCCGAACGCTCAAGTAAGCTATATCTTCAACCGGTGCCGCTGGTCCTCCCCCAGTCTGACTCAACGCCGCATTTCGGTACTTATCAGCTGGGCACTGCATCCATCACAGTATCTATTCCGGGTGCCGGCGGATACACGGGCAGATAGGCAACCCTATTCTCCGTAAGGCATGTCACAATGCGAAAGGCGGTCGCCGTTCTCCGTAGGGCTGCGCCCTCCTGCATGCAACCACTCAACGATGACTGTCTGACAGCGCAGATAATAAGCTGCCTACGGAGTACCACATGCCTGATATGGCTTTTTCTCCGGATTGTGCTGCCGCCGTTTTGTGAGCCCCTAACGGAGGAGGTAAAAGCGCTGCACAAAAAAGCAGGGCAAATCAATACAGCTTGTTCTGTCATCTTTGTTGCGTGTGTGATTCATGGTTTGGGCGACAACAACATCAGCAGCAAGGCAAGTGAGAAACAACAACCCGAAAGGTCTGGAAACTTGAAGCCCAACACGAGAAGTTGGTGATGACGTTGCGTGCCGGTTTCTGCTGGTTTTGCTGCGAAAGAAAAGTGCGGTGAGTCAAAGGTGACGATGGGTTGGATAGACGGGGCAGCGCAACAACGAGGCGGCATGCAAGTCTACCGTCTGTCCCGACGAGCCCGCCGCAGCCAACATCAGCGCCATCGCTCATTCCATCATCGGATGCGCGTTGGCCAGTTGTTTCGCTCGGTCTCCTTCTGGTTCTGATTTCAGCAGTGTTGGCCGGCGTTTTCGCCGGGCACGTATCGCCGGTGTCGGTGTCGGTGCCAGCCCAAGGTGTGAAAGAAATAAGGAACACAAAAACCTGAAAGTGGTAGGAGACAATCAGGTTTCCTGGTTTGTTGGCGGCGCTAGCCAGTCAGGCGGGGGGTTGGCGCTGAGACAGGTTGCCCGTTGGTGATAAGTCGATTGTGAGCAAGCCACTGCAAAGGGAGAGGAGAGGCAAGCAACTGAGTCAGGGGGAAGAAAGAGAGACACAAGCGCAACACCGGCAAGCAGCGTTTGCGACAGTGCCAGTTGTTGGGTGCGATCGCAATCTTTCCTCGTCCTGTCACAACCGCCGCCAACCTTACTGCTTGCTTGGTTTGCCTGAAAAGGGCCGACGGTGTTGTTTTTTTCGGCTTGCAGGTTGCCGTTTCAGGCGGTGAGGCGCGGATTGTGGCAGCTTGGGCGCTGGATCGATGCACTGATGGAGGAAAATCATGGCGTTTTTTGATCTTCCGGGGAGCAAAGCCGGGGAAGTTGGGATTGTCTTGGATCACCCTTGCACGTTGCCAAGGGGGCCGGAGCGGGGCCAGAGCGAAATCAACTTCCCGTCCACGCGCGGACCCTGTCCCCCGGCCTTTTCACGTTTTTCATGAGATGGGCCACAGCGCCGTTTTGCAAAACGCTGTGATTCTCACACGCCCCATGCAAACCCGGGGCGCTGGGCCCCGTTTGATGAGGGCTTTCCCCAGCTCAGCCCCGGTGGGGGAGCTAAGGGAGCGATGAGTCGCTTTCTCGTGTCTGGCGGCGGCGGCGCGATAGGCTCTCGGTTTGTCCTGTCCTACCCAATCCCCATTTCCCGTCCGACTCACCATCGGAGACCGACAGCGCCTGGGCCGTCTCAGCGGGCGGCGAGGACGGGAAGGGCGTTGGTTCTGGTTGGGTTCGATGCGAAAGAAATGCGAGGAAGCGGAAGGCGGTCAGACACCGCAACTTCTCTCTACAGGAGGTGTGTGCCGTGTGCGTGTGCGGTGAGAGGTGGGCTGTTTGTCCAAGTGCACCGTACCATCTGCGTGGGGGCTTGTCCGGTAGCAATCCGGACCAGCGAAATTCGAGGCCGGGACTTGGGGTTGGGGCGTG
Organism: Chaetomiaceae sp. PF1801; assembly: GCA_023628475.1. Taxonomy (NCBI): domain Eukaryota; kingdom Fungi; phylum Ascomycota; class Sordariomycetes; order Sordariales; family Chaetomiaceae; species Chaetomiaceae sp. PF1801. The sequence continues at coordinate 61,791 of JAMAKQ010000062.1, forward strand.
CGGGTGTCAGGCAGCCCTGTTGGTTGGTGGGTGTGGGAGTCACCATCTCATCCCGCGGGCACGAACCGACGGCCACCAGCGTCCGGGGGCCGTCAAAGTACCTTGTCATTTGGTCGAGGCAGCACCCCTTGGTAAAATGGTTCAGCGCCGCCGCATCCCGCCTCCCCCGTGTTGTCACGGCCCCCGTCCAACACCCCCTTACCTTGCCTTAGGTTGCTTTGCTTTTCTCGACGACGCTAGGCTTCGACCGAGCTGCCGTTTCGACCCGCCGGGATTCGCATTTAATCTGCCCCACGCGCATCCTGTCTCCCGGGAAGCCTACCCTTGCCTTCCTCGCCCCCATCCACCCCACGAGTCCCGAGGATATAAGAAAGCTTTCGTCCCATCTCATCCCGACTCGCGCACCACCAAATATTCGGACAACGACATTATCAGCAGCATCATCTCAGTCGCACCATCAGTCCAGCACGGACATCAAGGACCCAACCGTCCGGAAACAGGCACACGACGTCATCCACCCAGCAACAGAATCGCGTCGCGCAAGAGCAGAAAAGAAAAAACATGTTCGGCTCATACGGCTCGACAGGCTCGCCGAGCAGCTCCCTCGACTCCTTCCCATCCCGCAGCCCCTACAGCAGCATGTCCTCGCCCATGGATATCGCACCGCGCTGCTCGTCCTCGTCGCGGAGAGGGCCCGATCCCGAGTGCGCCTATCCCTCGTGGCCGCGGCGGTCATCGCTGGGGGAGGACGACTCGGAGGCGCGGGCGACGTCCTACATCACCGACGAGGAGCTGTTCATGGACGTGTTCGAGGACGATGCCTGCAGCGTCTCGAGCCAGGGCAGCGCGTCCCCCGTCCACTCGCCAGCGGCGGCGCCGCCGGTGCTCACCGAGGCCGAGTTCCTGCAGCTGCAGCGGGAACAGCTCGCCTACCAGCGCGAGATGAGGCGCATCCTCATGGCCGAGAAGGAGCTGCGCCGGCGACAGGCCGAGCTCGACCAGCAACGGCGGCGGCCCGGGCCCAAGCGGCGGACGGCCTCGACGGCGTCCAAGAAGGCCAAGAGCAAGCTCTCGGCCATGACCACCATCGCCGAGGCTGACTGAGGCCGCGGCGCCTTTCACGCTGCCACATGCGAATTTTGCATTTCGCATCCCGATCGGTAAGTGCATGGTTTCCCGTGTTCCGCTTACATGTGCCACCGGTATGGGTGTGCTGCACAGTAAGCGGTGCATTACCCGAAGCTTCCCGACCGCGGGCCAAGAAAGGAAGTCGGACTAACACACTGCCACAGCAATCCCTCGTTGACTCATCGCCATCGCGGCTCGACAACAGCCCGATTTTCCTGGCGCACATGCATCTTCCCGAAACTTACACCTCCCTCAACCATCCTCGGCAGAATTGCAACCCCAAAAAGTTGCCTCGACGATTTCTCGGATCGGATCGGCCAGAGGCCCGCCCGGCTGCCCTGTCAGCCAAAACCTGGAAAACCAGCAACCCCCCAACCAACGACAAACCATTCTTCCCGCAGCGGTCAAGACAGCAATTTTTTTCTTCGCCTGTCCCCCGCCATGCAACCCGAACGAGAATCCTTCGGCACCTCGGCCGGTGCAACGAGCGCCAATCAGACACACACCGACCGACCAAAACAGGCAAAATGAATCCAGACCGACAAAACGTCCCGGGTCACCCACCCGATGCATCCGACAGCCCGAACTTTTTTCATGCATCCTTCACCGCTTGCTTGCAAAAGGAAAAGTCGGGTTCTGGCCCACAAAATGCAGCCCGAACCCGTGCAGCCGACCGACCGGCCGGCCGAGGAATTGCCGAGGCGCTCGGTCAGCGAACGGGGATCCACCAATGAGAAGTTGACCGGGGCATGATCCGCTTGGATCCTCAACCTCCCATCCCGGTTGCCGAGGGTGGGACCATGGATCCGCTCAACGGGGATGCGGTTCGGTTCGGTGCTTCGCGACGTTCTGGAAGACTGCCTGTCCTGTCTTGGTCCGTTCGCGGATGGGTTGTTGCCGAGGGCAAACCTTCCCTTTTTTTTCTTCATTCTTTTCTTTCCCGTTTGGGATTCCGTCGTCACCGACGATTGCTGGTTCCCTTTCATGGCTGGACCTTACCGTTTTTTCCTTCTTCGCGAAGCCTTTTCTAATCATTTATGCGTGTAATAAGCGGCGACCTCACCAGCGCTGACTTTTTGTTAATCTTTCTTTTTTTTTCTTTTTTTTCTTTTTTTTTCTTTTATCGAATGGGACCACAGCCGGCGTCGGAGCAGAGCATTTTCAGCAGCAAGCGTTTGCATTTTACAGGTATGGATCAGGGACACACACACGGAAGGGATACCAAAAGTTTTTTTTTGTCTCAGTCTTGTTTTGTTGTTGTTCAGGGGTACTACGCAACAGCACTTACATGGGGGTCTTCAGTACACACTGAGTCACTGACGGGCACAACTCACACACGGGGCGCGGGCATTGGGAACTGGAATCATCATATGGAGTTTTTGTTTTTGTTTTCTTTGTTTGGGTTTGCGGTTTGGCGGTGGATAACTGAAGTGTGTTGAGTTTGGTTTTGGATACCCCTATTTTTTGTTGTTTCTGTACCCTGAGCGATACCCCTTTTTTTAGTTTTGTTTTGTTGTTGCTCATTGCCTTGGAGGCAGAGCTGTTTGCTTTTGGGTTGGGAATTGGGTTTGTGGGCTTCATGTTGGTCCCGTTAATCGTATTTGATGCTGTAGTTACATGAAGATAGCTTGAATTTGAGGGTCTTCATCATCATGTCTGTCCACGTTGTTTTCCTGTGATATGGTTACTGATGATTCTTCAGTGATGGCTTGGGCTTCGTGAGAACAGAGGCCGGCTTGTTTTAGTATTACTGAGGGGCTGGGTTAAGGGGTTGACGGCAGACTGTTAACGTACAGAGCAACTCGGTTATCCTGATGGTGGTCGCCTGTGTCCTCCAAAGACCCGAGTCTCATCCAACATCAGCCCCTGCATTCAGGCTGAGAGTCAGAACCGCCATCCGTCAAAGGTCGTGTCGGAGACTGTATCCTATCCCATATGGCGGGACAGACCTGCATCTGCCTTGTCTCGTCGCTAGCAAGCATTCAGGTTGAGGTGCTCCATCACCAGAAAGGAACTCTGAGACCATGCAGAAAGGGAGTGGCTTGGGAACACAGGAAAGGCTCCTGGATCGCGAGACTTCCTGTCTAGGCGTCGAGTTCTCAGACTAAGGTACCTATATGTCTACCTGATGTTGCTCGCAGGCGTTATGTTCACCCCCAACATAAGCAGATGACACCTCAGGGGCTCGGGTACCTGCTAAGTGGCTTTTAACCACCGGTTCCTGAATATCCAATGTTCATCGTGACTTCAAGTTCTTTTAAGTGGACAATGTACTACATGCCCGGGCAACGGCCCTCTGAGCTCACTGCGGTGCCTGGAATATCTGGAATTTAAGGATGCGTCATGCCCATTACACGTCGCTGTTTGGTACGGACAGTGGCATGTGTAAACACCTACTAAGACGAAAGGGGGCATTAGATTGCCCCTGGCACGGGGTTGGAGTTTGTGCCAGAAGCTCTCCAGTGGTTCAAGGAAAAGCCCATGGATTTAAATGATTGCCATGGTCCAACGTGCATCAAGCAGAGGTACTGTACGAGAGGCAGTACTAGTGTCATTCTGTGACATTGAGCTGTTGTGACTATGTGTCCTAGTAAGGGCCAAGGCTCACTCAGCTCTTGGGCCGTGAGTGAAGCATCTAGTACAGTAAGATCAGATGATCTGGGAGACGGAGAGGGACTCGTCCTAGACTCTAGTCAGATCCTGGGGGATGGTCGCTTTGGCATGCACCCTTTAAAATCTCCAATTCTTGTTGTTCGTCTCACAACTGTGTGCTCAGGAACCCCCTTTTACACATTCCATAGCACTACAGCTTCCTCCCTTGCCGGACGATTTCTAAGGAGTGAGCTAGACATACTGAGAACAATACATGGAAAAAGAACAGAACAAACACGTACCGTGGGAAAACCCTTTTGGGGTTTGGGGACGGGTCACGGTAACTTTGACTTACGCTGACTGGAGCTATTATTTGGGGCACGCGACTAGCAGCCCCCTGATGGGCAAGATCCTGCATCCATCAACCGACGTTGTCCAAGGTCTGTCAAGTCTTGCTTCAAGAGCTCTCCTCCAGGCTGCTCTCCTCCAGGCTGCCGTCCACAGCACATGGTCCACTGACACTCAGACCCTCCTGAGCACAGAGCCGCAACTTGAACCTGGACTGGGCCTGAACCTGGACGAGTCACTGGACCTGAACCTGGACCGGACCCGAACGTGGACTGGACCTGAACCTACCTAAACTGAACTTGAACCCGTGCCTGACCTGAGCCTGAACCACGTCTGATGTTGGGACCTTACCCAGTTACTCAGCCTGTCTGATCACAGCACGTTGTTTACAGACTGTCAAGTCATCTCAAGCATGGGCTCACGTTGAACCAGTGACTTAAGGCAAACATGGTGCTGGTCCTCAGTCTGGGTTGATTCCTTGCTGCAAGCAACAGGACTCTCTTGAGTTCTAGATAGACTTCCCTACTATACTCACGGTGAGTCGAGTCTGGCCTGGCCTCTAGGGACTGTTTGGATGGAATAAGGGCCTTTTGTGTGCTTTCAAGTTGCATTTCTCCACTGCATGGGTCAACAACAGTTTCAATGTTGCCAGAGTCCGATGTCATCCCCTCGGGGCGTGTTTCAGAATGTCAGTCGTGTCAAGAAAGAGAAGGTGAGGTCATCAGAGGTTCAGGAGACGACGGCTTGCTCGACTCCCTCTGAGACCTCAGAAACTCGAGCTTCGAGACTTCAAGCCTCCAATCAATCCTCTAACCAAGCAGGAAGCATTTGGCTCAACACACCTCACAGGACAACTTCTTGGTTCCTTTCTGTGTTTCGTTCCCAGACAAGAGTCACAGAGCATCTTGTGGTCCATTTCACTGCCATGTTGTCTGCCTCGGAACTGAACCTCGGGGAAACATCCCGATATAGCTTTGGGGTGCTAGACCGCTAGCAGGGCGATAGCCAAGCAGACCCGAAGTCAACAAGGTGCCCTTTCCTCAAGGCGGAACTTTGCCACGACATTGTGATCCAGCTCTGTGTGATCTGAAGCTCAGCTCCGAATTTAGCGCGTGATGACTCGGGAGACGTGCGGCCCGATCCAGAACCGGAGACGTGATCATCCCGAAAACACCCTTCTTTGGGGTTTGGATAGCGATATTTTTGCTGGAGGTCGGTTGGAGCGCAAACCCAGACATGCTGTTTTTGGCGAGGCTGAGCAACAAGCAAGGTTGGGAGCCAGTGATGATGAGGTGTTGGACTCAGCCGCGGCGATCAGCAATGCATTGACAAGATCGACTGAGAGAAGCGGGCTTGTGAGTGTCCCAGCCCCGGGAATACCGGTATCTCGGCTTCTTACTGTCCGATGGTCAATCGAGATGCGGCAGAACTGCGAGATCAGTGGGTGAGGAAAAGTGCCCGTCCAGCCCGGAATCGATGGCATCAGTGTGATCGGATCCTGTGGCGGCATGTCACACCTCGCTTGGCGTTCATGGTGAACCGTTTTGAGGGTGTGATCCGCCGGCATGCGGTTTTACTTTCCGCGAAGAGACACAGAGCCAATGAGCGCCACACATTGCCCGGTGCAAATCACATTTCGCTCTTTGGTTGTTCAGCGGAGCCGCTGATTGCGGAGTAGTTATCCGTAGAGTCAGTAGACTTGAGCTGGCACCCGAATGCCGGCTACGAGCAGGTAGTTCGTTGGAGAGAGCCTAGAGAGAAGACAGCGTTCTACAGCTCGGGACGCTGGCGGGGAGCTGCACATGCGTGCTTCGTCATCACGTTCCTTGGGGTTGCTGTCCGGACAAAGGAGTGAGACAGGGCCAGCGGTGAAGATGCCGGCGGACCAAACGGGAACACTGCGACTCGGCGAGGATGGGATGACGGTTGAGGCGCCGAGGGCGTCGAGGCGTGGCGTTTTGAGGCTTGATTTCGACTCGACTTGTTGCATCGCGAGTGGTCGGTGAAATACGAAGGGGAGAAAAGGAGCCGAAACCTGCAGGCTGAATGTGGGATGCTACGAATTGGGCATGTGTCTGCTTTGCTGGCGCACGGCGTCGATTTGTGGACGACAAGCGGGAATGTAAGCGCAGCGGTGTACCGTTCAAGCCAGGCGGTGGCACTCTGGATGCGGTTGAATTGCACGGTGTTGGCATTATGCAGAATATTTAAGCGAGCAGCCGCAAAGATCTGCTCAAGGCTGGGGGGGGGGGGGGGGGGAGAAGAAGGCAATGGCAGCATGTCCAATGGTGAGGATGGATTTTAAAGGGAGAGCAGACGCCTGTGCGAGCATGACGATAAGTGAGGATTTGATATCCATCGTCTCCCGCGCCGAGGTTGTTCACCGGTGCCAAAGAGCTGCAGAGTGCAGACTGTCAGAGAGGCGGGGAAACGGGAGGTTGATGCCCGCTGTGGATCGCGCAAAACTTTGCAAGGAAACCCTTGCGCGATATGTGATGAAAAGGAAGCTGCCGTCGGCCCCGCCCTTCCCTTGCTTGCATGCGCAGCGGAGATGGAGAGGTCAAAGCTCCCCGTCGGTCCCGCTTTGACATTTTCGGCGTCTTCCCGGTCCATCAAGGTTGGAATTTGAGATTGTGAAAATCCCACTGCCACGATCAAATTGCAAATGTTATGCATACGGCCCTCGAGCTCGCTCCCGAGCTTGATTGCTCTAGCTTAGAGACTGATGACGCCGACAGCGATGGTTATTCTCTCACAACTAACGCCTCACAGACGTCCGATTGACGGCGCCCGGCGGTGACATCTGGCCCTCCGGAAGCGCCATCGGGAGGCAGAGCCCCGCGTTGTCCGACAGTGCGCGACCACGCAGACGCCGATACCCAAACCTCGTCTTCCCCGATGACCTCCGATGACGATGCCATTGCCGTGGGCCTTCCAGAACAGACGGATGAGGTGACATTTGGCTTCGTTTGCCGTGCCAGGAACATATGCAACCACTCAAAGTCTGACGTCTGACAGCATATACGACCATGCCAGGCACGGAGCGCGGGGGAGGACTGGCGCTGCTTTGATCTGTTCCACGGAGGGCTGCACAAGAGCACGGGGCACGGGGGACACAGGGGCTCACGGCAGGGCCACCGGTCCCAGCAGTCGGGAATGGGCCGCTCTGCCTGGCCTGCCCGCCGTGGCGAAAAGCGCGCCCTTGCAGTTGAGGCCACAGCTCGAGGCCGCGGGGCGCCCTATCCGGCGGGGGACAGCACAGGGCGGGGGAGAATCGCATACACAGGCACACGCACACGCACACACACAGCAGTCATGCTGTCCATGCTGTCGTGATGCATGGACCTGCTAGATGGCATGGGGGTCGACCTCCTTCTTCAACGACCCTCGGGGGGCTTCAGCGTAACCCAACCGGAAAGTGCTGGTTTGGGTTTCATCGTCTGCGAGTGCAACGTGCCTGCAGCTCGTCCAAGTCCTTTGTGGGCGGGATGGCATGGGGGTTTCTTTTGTCAGCTCAGCTCTCGAGCACGACACTGGGAACTGAGCGGGCATGAAAGAGATATATGATAGTTTGAGAGGGCTTTTGCTTGTTGCCATATTGATGCCACCATCACAGCCAGCCAGAAAGGCGAATCGGGTCTCGCAGCTGCAGCACCGTTGACCACGACCAAGGACCTGGAGACCACCGGGAAACAGACCGGAGCACGTGTTGCTGATATGATTGGGAATTGCTGATGTGCATTGACAAGACCCCGAACCCAGCACATCTGACCAGAACCTTGGATTGGGTAACGCAATTCGAGGGTACGGTGTGTGTATGCGACTCAATCTGCAGTTCTCAGGTAGAGTGTGGACCTGCAGGATGAGGTTGTACGACTCTGCACATTGAAGTTGAACAGAGGAAGATTGGGGGTTTCAGAAGGCCCAAGGGCTGTCGTATTCATACAGTGCCGTGTTAAATTCCTAACTGAACCTTCAGGCTTCACCGCATGAATTTGAAAAGGACGGTCTGCTCTTCTGGTCTGGCCGGATCGGCTTGAGAACATGAACTTCAGTTGAAAGCGGGACGTGCCGGGGAGGATTTCCGCAGCGGGGTCCGAGATTCTTGGGCTGGTCACACTCCGGAGCGAAGGATAAAGGCACCCCAAACCGCCAGCTTCGACATCAAAATCTCAAACTCGTCCGTCACGGATTTTTAGGGGCAGCTATCCGTATATGTAATCATTTAATGGGCTCTCCCAAACTGACTCGCCATTTCGGCTTTCTCATTGTTTGAGACTCGAGAGGACTCGAGGCAAGAACAATGGGATAACTCGGCAGGAGGTATCGACAGATCGAGGGCGGGATGGCGATAGGATCCCTGCCCGCACCGTGATAGCAGCCGTGATTGGCTGCAGGACAGGGATTTACGGGCCAATCACCAGGCAAGGCGCTTAAGACCCTTGCCGAGAGGCGTGGGTCTCCACTTTTCGCCGCCGCCAATTCTCTTTCCTTCCCCACCGCACAGCCAACCACATCTCGAATCTTGCAAGTTCACAAAAATCCAGGAACAGCACGACTCCAGCAGGTGAGACGAACCGATGTCACTCGCCGTGCCTCGGTCTGATCCGAGACCGGCCGAGAATCATGTCGAGAGCTTGAGCGACAATGGCAACGAAAAAGGACGAAGATGAAAGGAAGCAACAAAAGTAAGAAAAAGAGCAGTTTGGTGTGTCCGATCATTGACGGCACAGCTGCTGCGGGGCACAGTTCCCGGCTGCAGATCGTTGCAACCTCGCAGGGCAAGGTACCGCCTGGGATATCAGCCAGGTACAGTTTGCAGGCAGCTCGCCTCGTCTTGCACACTTAGGTATTCAGACAGACCCGGTCATCGATCTCGGCGCACCCGGGTCCTCGGCCCCGAGACGGCCCAGCCATGGGAAGGAGTCTCCTCATCTTCTTACCCGGCTGGGAAGGGCGGACGGCCGGCATTCGATTCGAGCCTTCAACCAGGAGGAATGGTCATGCGGGCTTCGTCAGCAGCACCACGCCAAACCCCTCAGAAGCTTCTCACAGGCTCTCGCAAGCTCAACGGCCAAAACCAGCGCGGCGACCTAATTATGGCAAATATTGATGTACCATGTACGTTCGGATGCCACAGGCCAACCATGGTTGATGCGGACCGCTGCAAAGCAGCGCTCAAGGTCAGGCTACCGCGCTTCCCACCAGTGACAGGCCCAGATCGAAGTCACTCTCTGCTCCCGCAGACCAGGGTCCAGTCCAGCCCAGCCCAAAGCCGCATTCCTACTCGACAGAGCACCCCGGCTGCTCGCCCGCAGCTACTCCCGCCCTAGTGAATGCGCATCTTGCCATCTCACCTTTCCGTGCAGCCCCCCCCCCCCCCGCGGCACCACGGGCGAACCCCCGCCCTGGTCGGCCCGCATCTGCTCCCGGATTTGCGCAATGGGGTGCAAGCGAAGGCGAGGCATGAAGAATCCGAACAGCGCAGTGGGCAGAGCAGGAGCAGACCCTTCCCCTTATACGTGCTCCACGGCCTTGTCCAGTGGCAGGTCAAGCTCATCCGGCTTAAGCGCCTGCGATGGCTGGGGCTGGTCTTATTTTCCGGCACCCCCTCGTGGCAACACTGCGCTTCCACTTTTGATTTCCATTTTCTCCTGGTTTCTGCAAACCCTTTCTTTCGTTGACGCACCTCGTGCATGCGCCGGAGCGGTAAGGAGAACGAGAAGCAGCGCGGCAAACCGAAGTCGGGAGTTGGACGTCTTGGACTTACACACGCCGGACCCGGTCCAGCACACCTCCCAGCCACGTTGCCGCTGTCGTTGAAGCCGCCTCGAAGCTCTTTTGCCGCACGACAAGCGCCGGGCGACCTCAAGGACCGCCCCTGAGGAGCATTGCATCAATGAGGCGAGGCCGGTAGACGAAATCTTTGCCGCCCCCATACAGGCCTGCCCGCACACACACGCCCCCCCTGCCCGTTCTGCGTCTACGGCGGCATCTGGTCCCCTCCGCGCTCCCGCCCAGAAGAAACATCCCCCAGTGCAACCGTGCAGGTTGACCCAATACCTACCCTCCCAACCCTCGTTTTGAACCCGCCTCTTCTTTCCGCCTTTTTCCCCCCTACCGCACCGTGCCCGCCGACTGCACCCTCTCGTTATCGAAGACACTTTCGCCGTCTACCGCATCGGCATCCCGAGACACGACGGCGCAACAATCGCTCATACACTTGCAACGGCTCGTCGACACATGCTGTGGGATCCCCTGGAAGCTCGGCATCCGTAGGTGCACCGAACGTGGAGGAACGTGCCGGCCGCGGGAGCTGACAGCCGGGAGACACTGTTGTTCCATGTCATGGTTGGGCTGTCGGATTGTGTAGCCTCGTCGCTCGTCCTGGTTCGCCGCTCCACGTCCGGTGGTTGCAGTCCACCTCCACATCGGTACGTTCGCTCTACTCTGTTTTTTTATTTCACTTTGTGCTCATCGCCCTTCGTTACCCTCCCCGCTGCTGGACCGGGTTGATGCCCAGAGAACCCCAGGCCGGGTGCAGGCGGCTACTGCCGCTTGCCAAACCCGCACTGTTGCCCTGCCATGCAAGCAGCCGGCTGATCCTACTAAGCAGGTGGCTTTCACAACACCCGAGGTCTTAGAACGAGTCGTCGGGACATATACTCAGCTTCGCGCCCGTTGCCCGCCGCCATGTCCGCCGCCGCCGCCGGTCCTCACAGCTCGCGGAGTCGAGCCGGCTCGAGCACTGCCGCCCATGAGAAGCAGCGCCTCGCCGCCCACATGCACGGCTACGCCATGGCGACGCCGCCCAGCACCAGCACCGTCACCCGCTACTTTGAGCCGTGCGCCGCCACGGCGTCCATGTTTCTGTATGCTCAGGGGACGTCGGTTGTTTGCTGCCACTATGACACGCTTGCGATAGAAAGGCGGTTTGCGAGGCACTCGGAGGAGGTGCAGCTACTGGCTGTTGATAACCACAGCGATATCGGTGCGGGGAGATTGGTGGTCAGCTACGATGCGGGACAGACGGCTATTGTGTGGGATCTCTTGACGGGGGACGAGGTTGCTCGGTTTGCGTCGTATGAGAATCTCACATGCGCGGCTTGGATGCGCAATGGGAATGTCGCCTTTGGTGAGTGCCGGCCTGGGCTTGATTCTGGGAATGAAGGTTTGCTGACGAAAGTGCAGGCAACACCCAGGGGAACGTGATCCTCTTCGAGCCCACGACGTCAGAACATCTTTCCGCGAGGACAATTGACCAGATAGCCATCACGGCCATCTCACCCGCAGCCGACTGCAGGACATTCGCTATTGGGTATGTCTCCTGAATTCTTCAGCCCCTGCTCACGAAGCTAACTCTGGCACACTTAGTTATCAAAACGGCTCGCTCTTGATAGCGACCCTTCAGCCAAGGTTCACAATCCTGCACAATCTCACCACGTCAAGAGGGCCGTCTCCGATTGTGACGCTGTCATGGCATGCCTCGTCCTCGCGGTCAAAATCCGACATGCTGGCGGTGCAGACAAATGATGGCGATCTCCGCGTCTGGAGCGTATCCAAAGCGTACAACACGGACGACCCGGCCAAGATTGTGCGCATCTTGAAGAGAACGGAAAATTACCTCACGGGGCCCAACTGGATGGGCTGGTCCAAAAACGGCCGGATTATTCAGTACTCTGAATCGTGAGACTCTCTGTCTAAGCCGATGAGTGACTTGGCAACTAATCATGAGAGCAGTGAGACGATATCATGGGATGTGCGAACGAAGCATGTCACATACGACACGATCCCGACTCTGGAGACCATCCGCGGTCTGGCCGTTTATGGCCCGGGGGCCACGCTCTTCACGCTTGGAGCTAACAACACGGTCCAGCAGTTCGACCTCAACGCCCCAGCCATGCTCGTCACTAACGTACAGCACCCCGCAAATCTGCTCCCTCCATCACCGCCGATTTCACTCGAGGCGGAGGACAAGAACCAGCCCGGTAGCGTCTCCGAGCCGGAACCACAGGTCCAGATCACGTTTCGCCCAACCGAACTGTCCGAGTCAGAAGAGGATAGGCGATCACCGTTGGCGCGGTATCTCCAGACCGAATCCGACACCGAGCCATATCGCCCTAGCACACCAGGGTCGCAGATCAGCCGGTCAAGCGTGTCAATATCGTCGTCCACCTCCCAGACAGCAGCTCGCCGGTACCCGGAATCCACCGTCTCGCGAGGCTTGACCGAGAACACGTACATTTCGGCGGGCTCGTCGCTGAGGTCTAGCCATGCGCACCTCCGGGAAAGGGGGACAAGGGAATCGCTATCCACCACTAGCTCAATCTCGATGGGGAGCTCGCATTACCGCTCTGCTCATCACAGACCCTCGAGGTTACGGAACGAGGTTCCCCGCAGCCCGGAGGAGTCGCGAGTCGTGGATCTCTTCAAGTTCACCAAGAGCCGCCTCGCAGATGTGCCGTACAAAGCGCCGTACTCCACTGACCACAGCCGCCTGACCAACGACGACCTGCGGCGGCAGATGCTGAGCACGATCTTTGGGTGGCACAAGGACATCGAGGACCTCGTTCGGGACGAGATGTCGCGCCATCCCCTGGGCTCCACGAACCGTATCCTCCTGGCAAAGTGGCTGGGCGATATCAGCACCGACATCATGGCCATGGGATCCGAGAACATGACGTCGTCTGACTGGATGCTGCTCGCGCTGAGCGGCATTGGCGGGCAGGCGTCGCAGAACAAGCTGGGGCGCGCCTACGTGCAGCGGCTCTTGGAGAGCGGAGATGTGCATGCCGCCGCGACGATCATGGTGGGCATGGGCGACCACAACGACGCCGTCGAGATTTACGTTTCGCACAAGCGGTACATGGAGGCGCTCATCCTGACCTGTCTCTTCTTCCCCTCGGCCTGGGAGCGGCAGGAGCAGATTGTCAAGAAATGGGGGGAGTGGGCGGTACAGCACGGTCAGCAGCAGCTGGCTATCCGGTGCTTTGCCTGCACCGGCCGGGAGTCCACCGAGCCGTGGACCTCGCCATCCGCGCAGCAACTCAACTTCCCCAGCATTACGCAAACTGTTCCCGAGCTGATCAGCCCGCCGCTCTCGCCTCCGGTGATGAACCACGGACCGCAGAGGAGTATCGCCAAGAGCTCGGCGCTGAAGCTGATCACTTCCTTTGGGGACGGACAGGCCAAGAACAAGCTGTTGGGGAATGTCGACGACGGCAAGACACCGATCGCCGCCGTGGGCACTCCCATGCTCGAGTCGGCGCTCTCGCCTGGCGGCGCCGATCCAGCCACTGCGATTCTGCGGGGCAACCGCAGCCAGTTCAACACGCCAGCGTCTGCTCGCCCGGTGCAAGGCTTTGGCCGCCAGCGGCTCCCTTCGATCGGCGAGGCTCCAGATTCCGGTTCCCGGGAGCTCCTGACGGCGGTAACGAGGCAAGGCAGCGCAGACCCATACACCAGCGCGTTCCAGTCCATGGACGTCCGCGACGCGGCTGTCAGAAACCTCGAGCTCACCAGACCGAACACCGCAAGCCCAAGGCTGATGAAGGACACTGTCAAAGGGCACCCACCCCCGTCTCCGTCCCCTGCGGCGGTCGCTGCCCTGATGGAGGGTGGCAAGTCCAGGAGGAATGGCTCCCGCAGCCGCATCCCCGAAGGCCTCGACCTGTCTCTACCCGCATTCAAGGACTCGCTGCCAGACGACCTCACCTCGCCCGAGCCGTCAGCTCATTCCTCGGTCCGATACCACTGGCCGTCTCGGCGGAGAGGCCCCGGATCCGTCGCCAGCTCGGTGACGTCGGCGGCGTCGAGCGTTGCTGCACGGAGTCAGCGCGGACAGCATCACCACCACCACCAAGGTAAGAGCTTGGACGACTACATTCACAGCCTGGACACGGCGCAGAGCAAGCGCCAGACCCGCGGCAGTAGCCGCGACGGCCGCCATGCGCGCGACGGCAGCCAGTCTCGTAAGGACAACCGCGAGAAGTCACGGGATCGTGGGCGGGCGGCGGCGCGCAGCTACACCCCCAAGGGCGGGAAGCGGAGTCCGAAGTCGCCGGTGCCGATGTCGCCCGAGGACTTGATCAATCTGGCGACGCCGAAAGAGGACTTTGACCAGCTCCACCACCAGCAGTCGGGTATCCGAGGGAGGCTGATCGATGTCTCCCATGACGAGCTGGAGCCGCCGCCGTCAAGCCAGCCGAGCACGGTGAGGAAGGTGGGCTACGCGAACCGGGACGGGTCCCGGGCGAGGGGATCGAGCCGTACAGGCAGCCGAAACGGCCGTGGTTCCAGCCGCGCGCGGAGTCCCGACAAACGCCACGCCCCGCCGGCGCTGGACCTCCGCGCGCGCTCTGTGTCGCGCGGCCCGCCGTCGAATCGATCTCCGTCGTCGCCGCAGCCCATGTCGGCCAACCTCCAGCAGCACTATTACGGGTCTGATGACGAGGAAGACTACAGACAGGCGATTGAGGACCAGGAGAGATTCCGCAGGAGGAATAACCGGAGCACGAGCAGGGCCAGCCGCGGGGAGGGTCCGACTTCGCCAGTGTCAGTCCGGTCGAACGCGTGGTCGACGCGCGAGACGGCGAGGGAGAAGTCGGATATCCGGCGGACGACATCGCACGCCGGTTTGGAGGGCTCGTCGCGCCGCAAGATTGGCGCCCCTCTTCAGACGCCGGCGCCGATGCAGCTTGTGACTGACGTCTCTGGGGACTTGAAGGTCATCAAAGATGAGAGACAGCTCAAGAAGGAGGCGGCTGCGCGCGAGCTCGAGGAGCGCCGCAAGTCGCTGGCCAGGAGGCCCTCGGCTCCGCCCATCATTCACCCCGACCAGATCACGCCTGCGCCGCACTCGCGGACGCCGCCGTCGCTCATGGAGCTCCCGAGCACGACGTATGTGCCGCCGAAGAGGGAAGACCTGCCGCCTCGGAGCGCCAGCGTGGATCACAGTGCGGGAAGGAGCATGTATGCGAACCGCAATGGGCCGATCATCGGGCTGCCGGCGACGCCCAGGGCGATGCGGCTGGTCATGGAGTCCGAGGCGGGCAGGCATACTAACGTGCCCGTCCCGCCGATCCCGACGACGTTCGCGCAGGCATCGCCGGCTTTGCCGGCTCAGTCGCAGCGCCAGTCGCCGAGCAGGCAGTCGCCCAAGCGTGCCGAGGCTGAAGCCAAGGAGCCGCAGCTCGATGATATCCCGATGCTGCTGCCGTCGACCGTCTACACGCCCCCGCCGCCCGCCAACTCCCGGCTGGCGGCGCAGATCGGGCGGTCCATGTCTGCTCCCCCGGTGGACCTGGTCCAACCACAGAGCCACTCCAGACGCCCCTCCGCCGTGACGATGTCAATGCAAGGCCGCAGGCCGTCCCAAGACGCCAACGCCTTCCCCAGCCGTCGCCCATCCCACGACGCGAATGCCTTCCCCAGCCGGCGACCATCCCACGACGCCAACATCCCGCCTCCCCCTCCCCCGCCGGTGCCCCCGATGCTCAAGGAGCTGCAACACCTCGCCCAGCCGCCTCCCCCACCACCCGCGCCCCTCCCACACCTCGGCAACGGGCCCAAGCCGGTCGTCTACGGCGGCAGCTCAGGCATGATTGAGATTGTTATGGACGACGACCAGCCTCAACAACAACCTTCGTCCCAAATGTCAATCCCCACCGCCATCCCCGTCAGCGAGGCCACAGTCCCCATCATCTCCCCTCCCAACCCACCCCGTGGAGGACACAGCCGCGGCCGAAGCAGCGTCGACCACACCAACAGCAATAACAGCATCGGAGCCCGCATCTCGCGCGCGACAGAGCGCATGCGCTCGGCCAGTCGCTCCCGCACGGCACCGCGGGATAGCGAGATGCATGTCGTGCCGCCGTATGAAAGTGTCCCGCCGCCGCAGGTCAGTGTGAATTACCGGCTGCAGAACCAGGTGGTGCTGCAGCAGGTGCAGGCGCAGGTTGCGCAGCAGGAGGGGAGGAATGAGTTTCGGACGGGGTTGCATCGGAGTGAGATGATTTGATGTTGATTTTCTTTTTGGTTTGGTTTGGTTTGGTTTGAAGTTGGATATGGGTGTGGTGGATGAGGGGGGCAGGGTTGGTTTGGAGGTTTGGAGGTGGGAAGGGAAGAGGAAGGGGTTTCGATTCGTCGTGTGGAGTTGAGTACCTACCTACACACACTTGGAAACATTTGGGTTCATCAGCTTGTTTGTCGATTGGGAGGGTGTGGAGGATATCGGAGATACCACTTATGGCTTGGAACACATGAATAACGAGGGGGGAGGGTTAATACCTCGGGGAGAAGAGAAGGTGGAGGAGGGAAGGGCATGCCGTTTTGCGTGTCTCTTGTTCTTCATGTTGCATGTGGATCTGGGTTGGTAGTTACATTTTGCAGTTTGCATTTTTGGATTTATTTTCTGTTACTTTTTCACGCAGCTTTGATTTTCAGTGTCCCGATACTTTTCTTTCTTCTGATGACCTGATGACATGGCAGGCGGGCTTCGAGGAGGATCAGGGGGTTGTGGCAGGGGTGACTGGGTGGACGAGGAGGAGGAGGACGGGAAGGGAAGAGGCGATGGATGAAATGGCAGATTGGGTATGCTGGCGAGTATATGTGGATGGTAAATGAGGCAAAAGACAACAAAAGCTGGGCAGGATGGGAACGCGGGTGGGATACATTGTTGCCTCGCGGCATCGTGTTGGTGTTGGTGTTTCGATTCGGTGGAGGGGGATTTGAGTGGTGCCGGACTTGTAATGGACCTTTGTGAAGTAGCTGGCAGCGATGTTGAAATCCTTTTTATTTGTTCTCTCCGATTCAATGATGCTGATGTTGTCGCCTTGTCAACCACCAGGTCGTCCGATGTGGGTCAACATCGCGAGATGCTTCCAGTGTTCGAGCGATGCCCCTTCAACAGCGATTGATAGCTTTTTCCTGCCTTTTGCGACGCCGCAAACATGCAAAATGCACTCGCACCCATTGAGGGAACATGATCGAATTGATGGCAATAAATAAAATGCTGACAAAAAAGCGACAAAAAATGGAGTCGACATCCCCATCCCGCCGCTCTACCCCAAGCCCCCAGCGATCGTGATCCAGCGCGCCACCCGACGGTGAAGATGTCTCTGCAGAGTGAGGCCTCCCTCAAGTGTCATCTTCATTGCTTAGGGCCACGCGCAGCATCGCAGGCTACCCGTGCGAGTGGGTGGCCACCGCGAGGTTCGCGCTGGGCGCCGCTGGGGGGTTCTAATGGGGATGGAGTAGAGACGGCGAGAAAATCGAGTGCCTCCGAAACCAAACTGACCATTACAGTCGGAAATTTGGCTGCTGGACCTAATACATATGGTGCGGGGCAGCTCGCACCTCAGTTGTTCAGGGTTAGGGCTGGCTCCTGCGATCAATAATGCGACGCCTCTGTGATCGCGCTTGTTGATCCTCCTGCAACACCACCGGTTCAACCTCGCAACTCGGAATTTGAAGACGACTAGGGGCAGCATAAGGGGAAAATGCATCAACGGGTACCACAGCGGTAACGGAACCCAATTGCGACCAGTTCGGCAGCTCGCGACAACACCACAAAGACCCGGAGAACGGAATCGATCAACTCCCCGTCCACTCTTCCACACGAGGGAGGTCAGGTGCTTGCAACTGAAGGCACCATGCTCACCACGGACCCCAGCCTCTACATCCGCCGCCCGTCCCCAACAACCGCCGAGTTCACCGTCACCACCTGCCCACCACTAACCCTCCCTCTGCGGCTGCTCCTCTTGACCATCCATCTTCTCCGCGTCGCCCTGGTCGCAGCCGCCCTGCTCACCCTCTACGCCCGCTTCATCTTACCCGCCACCATCACCTCGACAACAACAAGAACAACAACAAATGAATTACTCCCGCTCTTCCTCGCAGGCGACATCCCCACGCTCGCCACCACCCTCCTCCAAACAGCCCACCTCTCCGAACCAGGCACCTTCCTCGCGCGCCTCGTGGCGCCCGTTCCAGACTGGGCCCTCGCTCTACTAGCCCTCGGCACGATATACTTCTCAGTCTGCTTCCAACTACACACGACCGAGTCCGTCCTAGTCCTCCGCGGGCTAGGGATTCAGACATGCTCCTCTGCGGCAGCTGCGTCCGTCGTTGGCGGATCGGGGTTCGGCGCGGGAGGGGGCTCGAAGTGGGGGTGGGGGACGCAGACGAGGTTCATACCCACGGAGAAGATACGGGATGTGTTGATCAATGAGGCGTTTAGGGGGTTTGAGGTGAGGTATTATCTTGTTGTGGTGGTGGAGGGGGAGGAGGATGTGGTGGTGCTGTTTCCGGGGCTGTTGCCGAGGAGGAAGATTGTGGAGGCGGTGTGGAGGGGGATTAGGGGGTGTTTGTTTGAGGGGGAGGGAGGGGAGAAGGGGTGATGGGTTGATAGGGGTGGTGAATTTTATTTTATTTTGCGGGTTGGGGCCCGCTGGGTTATTCTTCTACGCTGCTGTCTACCGCGCTGGTGCTGCCGCCGGCCTTGTTGGCCTTGATCACGCTGCGCCAGTTCTTGGTCTTGGCCAGCTCCTCTGAGCTTGCGAAGCCCTTGCTCTGCGCCCACTTGTCGTTGACCTCCTCGGGCGTCGCCAGCAGCTGCTTCTTGAGCACGGGCACGTAGTTGCCCGCCGCCTTGGCCGTGTTGCCGCCCTCAAACACCCGCTGGCTGCTGCTCGGCTTCTCAGGCGGACCCGCCAGGTGCCGGCTGAGGTCCGCCTTACGCGCCACCGCGTCCAGCAGCTGCGCCGCCAGCAGCTCGTCCATCTTGCGCTCCCGCCAGCCCTCCCACAGCTGGTCCACCATGCCACTCGCCCCGTGCAGGTGCGATGGCCTGTCCTCGCCCAGCCACACCCAGTCGATGCCGTCCTGCATGTTTGTGTTGCCCTCGACGTCCGGGTCGTGCACCTCGAGCGCCGCCTTCTTGGACATGGCCTCATCCACCTTGGGGAAGATGCAGTCCCACAGCACAAGCGGCACCTCGTCGGCCATGGTGTAGTTTGGCTTGCGCGGGTGCCTGTCCACGTCCAGCAGTTCTGTGACGAGTGACGGCTTCTCCAGCCCCTGGCCGATCAGGAACAGCACGGCGACCATGTGCCGGATCTGGTGCCACAGGAACGCCGACCCGCGCACGTGGAAGTAGTACACCTTGGGGTACTTCCCGTCATCCCCTTTCCACCCATCAGGCTTGAAGTCGGCCTGGCTGAGATAAGGCAGCGCCGACCCAGCATCCTCAACCTCCACCACATCCGCCTCAAACACCCTCCTCCTAAAGTTGGTGATCTGCTTCGCCCCATCCACCTTGCAAAAATTCCGAAAATCATGCACGCCCTCAAACAGCTTCGCTGCCTCCCGCATCGCCTCAACATCCAGCCACCCCTCCCCCCTCTTCCCCCTCCCCTCCGGATCCAACGATGCCGGCACCGGCGCAAAAGCAGGCTGCGTAAAAAAATACCGATACTGCCTCTCCCAGCACGAGAACCGCGCCGAAAAATCCCCCGGCAGCGTCGGCGCCCACGCCAGCACCCTAATATCCGGCGGCAGCAACCTGTTCAACACCCGCGGATAATTAATCTCATCCGCGATGGGATCCCACTCCGGCTTCCACTCCCCATCCCCAGCGCCATCCTCCTCCCCCATAATGCCCACCCCCAAAGGCGCGTTACTCCGCACCCGGATGCCAATGACCTGCCCAAAGGCGCTCACGCCGCGGTCGGTGCGGCCGCATTTCGAGTACTCCCAGGGGGTGAAGTCGACTTTGTCCGGGTTGTCGGGCCAGATCAGACAGCTCTTGACGAGGGCCTTCCAGAGCTCTTCCTCGATGCTGGGGATGGAGGCGCCGGCTTGGTACTCGAAGCCGCCGTAGCGCTTGCCGAGGTAGGCTAGTTTGAGGGCGATGAGGCGGGTGGAGTATTTGGAGGGGTCGAGGCGGGAGGGTTTTTTCTTTTTCTTTTGGTTCTTTTCGGGGGGTGGTGCTGACCCTGAAGTTGATGCTCGAGTTGGGGGTGATGGTTTGAGTTGCTGTTGTTTTTGCTGCGGTTTGGGATTGGCAGTGGTCTTCTTGTGGTTTTGGAGTTGCTGCTCCAGCTCCCGGACGCGCTCGACTAGCCGGTCCTTGGACCATTCCTGGTAGTTGGGATCGGCCATCTTGAGAGAGGGTGAAGATGAGAACAGGGCGCGGCGGTGGTGATGACAGAGGCCGAGTGACGATCGCAACAGCAGCGCGACTGCGTTACTCCCGTGCGCCTGGGCAATGGTCCTCTGAGCGCGGCTGGTAGCGTTCATAGAGCCATCAAAAAGTGGTCGTTTCTTCACTCAACTCGCCTCAAAGTTCGTCTCAATTCGGAAATGCAGTTTCAGGTGGCAGCAGGTGGAAGCAAATGTCTGTGTTTTTGGTGCAACTGCAGCCAATGCCCCACAGCCCAAAATTTTGTGGGGTTGGATCTTGGCATTGACGATAAGAATCTGCGGGACGATGACTGATAAGGACAATGGGCGCTATGTAAGTATCAGAAGCCCATCAAGTGCTCCCTTCTGTCTTTCATACACGGTTCAAAGATGGAAGAACATACGATCACGATCCTGTTTCTAGGGGACGAAAGATGTGGGAAGTCGACTTTTCTATCGTCAGTATTCAGAAGCCCTCCGCAGACCGAGTATCAAGCAGCTAACCCCCGCAGACGAATAAGCCAAGGGCGCCAGAACCTCCAGACCAACACGCCCATCACCCTCCTCCGAGACATGGACCAGCCCTTCGTCTTTGAGATCCGCTCCCGCAGGGGCCGGTACCGCTTCGAGTTCTACGACACGGCCAGCCCCGAGAACTGGCGGCTCCTCCGCCCTGACCTAGTCATCATCTGCTACGACATCAGCCAGCGGCTGAGCCTCATCAACCTCCGGCGCGTGGTAAGTCCCTCTGACCCAGATTTGCCCCTCAAAATAGCCAGGTTCTGATGTCGGCCGGCCACTTCCAGTGGATCAAGGAGGTCCGGACCGTATTCCCAAACAGCGATGTCCTCCCCGTGCTGGTACTTGGCCTCAAGCGGGATTTGCGATCGGAGAACGACCCCAACGGCATCATCTACCCGCAGGAGGCGTACCAAGTCGCCCAAGAAATGCGCGCCGACAAGTACATGGAGTGCTCGGCCGTGACGGGCGAGCTGATGCCCCAGGTGTTTGACGACATTTGCAGCACGGCTATCAAGACCACCACGCCGGACGGAGGGCAGAGCGAAGGAGGGTGCGCAATCATGTAAGCCGGGGTCGCGTCGGGTTTCCGGAAGCGCGCATGCATACATGTGTACGCACTCCCGCTCAATAGCCGTTCTCGACCGACGGCACGGCATCGGTGTCCATCTCCCCCTCAGCATCCTCCTCCCCCTCCGGGCGACCAAGCACCTCGCCGATGATGTCGACGATCCTGTTCTGCTCCTCCTCGCTGAAGCGCTCCTCCATGTCCTCTATGGCTGTGCTCAGCAGCGCGCTAGACGAGGGGCGCAGGTTGAGGATGGAGAGGATCTCGCCCTTGGTGAGCTCGCTCGGGAGGTTGGCCTCGCGCAGCTTCTCGAGCAGCTGCGAGATGGCGGCGGCGCTGTAGGTTTGGGTCTCTTCTTGCTTCTCTAGCGGGCTGGGCTTTTCTGACAGGTATTTGACCACCTGGTTTTGTCTGTTAGCTGGTGCCGAGGTTTCAATGAGATGGCGGGGCATCAAGTCGAGACCAACCTCGGTCATGATCTGGTGGACGTTCCCAGGCACGCGTCGGTTTTGTGCCTTGTTCCGCTTCCGCTGGTCGATGATGTGCTGGTAGACCTCGTAGTTGGAGAGGAGGGCATTTTGCGACTCGAGGATCTTCATCTTGTCTGCTGGGGCGTCCTTGTAGTTCGACGGGTCTGCCGAGAGGCGGGTCGCGTGAGAGCTCAACCGGGTGAAGGTTCAAGTCGAACAGCAGCTTGACAAGCGAGTTGATTTCAACAACACAGCTTATTTTGCAGCCTCTGTATGCAGCTGACCCTCAATTTGTCAGATAATGTCTTTTACGTGACACAGGTTGCGTCACTGTTGCGCGATGGCCTGAGAACCCAAAACTTTTGAAGGCTGAAAATGAGAATGGTACTGTACCAGGTACTTCACTGCAAGTTGCTGGTGAGATGAGGCTGCCGCGAGTTGAGGTTCCGGAAGCATGAAGCTGCCCCTCCACGTCTCCACAATCCGCATGGGCGCACGTCCCGATTGAGCGCTCTCGTCCAATTGCAACCCCGCTGTTAGTGCCCCGCCGAAAAATTCTCGCGTGTCATTGCCTGGCAGGCAGGTACGTACCTTTTCTGTCTCTTTCACAGGCCATGGAGCGTCAGAAGACGAGATTCACAAGAAATTTTTGTTCTAACGCCCTGGGCTGCCCCGCGGTGAGCCGTTTCCACCGCCCGGGACTGACCTTATCCACATCCCAAACATTACCCGTGCTTCGACGGCATTTTCATGTGGTCAACTCTTTGACTCTTCGACTTCTCAAGATGGTTCCCCTGTGATATCGCTCATCTTCCCTTTTCCTCACTCTATTCTGTCTCTTTCTTCCCATTATTCCCTCGTCCGTGCCCCTCACCGCTCTCGACCGCTCCGAGCCGTCCCCGGCCCCTCTTTGACACATTAAAAGTTGCCCAGCTTCCCTCGGCAATTTCTGTTGGCGACCGATCACCGGCTCGAGACATCTCTGTCGATTATAGCGCCCGAATTGTTACCAGCATTGGTCGTACCGCGTGGTTGAGGTCCTCCGACTCTTGCTTGAGCAGATATCTGTCTCTGCAAAGCTCTCGGGGGAACTTGTCCCGCTGCTGCACCCCAAACCGCTCCCGAGGATTGCCTGCCGCCACCCATTCTTTCTCCGATTCTGCTCCGCACCCTTTCTTCGCGATCGCGTCATCGACACCGCCCGGGTCCAGCCTCGTCAACGCCAATTGAGCCGCCATCATGGTTAGAAACATTGTGGTCCTCGGCGGCAACTCGCATCCCGCCCTGGTCGACAGCGTGTGCAACACCCTCGGCCTTCCCGCGTGCAACCGCATCCTGACCAAGTTCTCGTCGGGCGAGAGCCGGTGCGAGATCCAGGACTCGGTGCGCGGCAAGGATGTCTACATCATCCAGACCGGGTTTGGCGGCAACGGCAGCAAGCTCAACGACCATTTCATGGACCTCTGCATCATGATCTCGGCGTGTAAGACGGGCTCGGCGCGGCGGGTCACGGCCGTGCTGCCGCTCTTCCCCTACTCGAGGCAGCCCGACCTGCCGTACAAGAAGGCCGGCGCGCCGCTGTTCAAGGCCGGTTCCGAAAGCGGCAAGAAGGATTACACGTTCGAGAGCGTCCCGGCGACGCCGGCCCCCGGCGTCCCCCGGAGCGCGGGGCTCATCAACGGCGCCGACATCACGAACCGGCTGGCCAAGACGTCATTGGCCAATGGCACCAACGGCGCCGGCTCCATGTCGCCCGTCAAGCAGACCAACGGCGAGGCCTACTTTCCGGCGAACGGTACCGCGACCCCTGTGCCAAACGCCATTGGCAGTTACACGACGCACGACTATGAGAATGTGTCCCACGTGGGCGCCTTCCAGGCGAAGCCGGGGTACAAGCAGTGGGTTGCGCAGGCGGGGACGCTGGTGGCCAACCTCTTGACCTGCGCCGGTGCTGACCATGGTACGTCCCTCCTGGATCGCCCAGCTCAGCAGGCGCGAGAGCCTGCGGTGGATTTCGCGTCCGGAAATGCTGGGCTGTTGGCTGTCAGGAGTGAGACAAGCTGCTAACACCCTTCTGCAGTTATTACCATGGACTTGCACGACCCTCAAGGTATGTGTAACAGCTCGAGTGGCTTCTGATTCACCAGTGCCGAGGTGGCGGCTCTGCTGCCCAACGCTGCAATGGCACCTCTTTCTTCGGAAAGATGATATGCTAACGATTTGTAGTGCAAGGTTTCTTTGACGTTCCCGTCGACAACCTGTACGGCAGACCGCTCCTCAAACGGTACATCCAGACGCACATCCCGAATTACAAGGATGCCGTCATCATCAGCCCCGACGCCGGCGGTGCGAAGCGTGCGACGGCCATCGCGGACAGCATGGGCGTCGAGTTTGCCCTCATCCACAAGGTAACATTTCATCGTCTCCCCTCTCAGCCACTTACCAACCACTGCTGCAGGAACGGCGCCCGACCAAGATCACAGACCGGCAGAACGCGAGCATGATGCTGGTCGGCAACGTGGCGGACCGCGTGTGCATCCTGATCGACGATTTGGCCGACACGGGCAACACCATCACGCGGGCGGCCAAGCTGCTCAAGAAGGAGGGCGCCACCACCATCTACGCGCTGCTGACGCACGGCGTGTTCAGCGGCGACGCCATCAGCCGCATCAAGGCGTCGGCCATCGACAAGATTGTCGTGACCAACTCGGTGCCGCAGGACGAGCACAAGGCCCTGCTGGGCTCCAAGCTCGACGTGCTCGACATCTCGCCCATCTTCGCCGAGGCCATCCGCCGCGTCCACCACGGCGAGTCCATCAGCGTGCTCTTTAACCAGGATTAAAACGACAACGACATCTGCATTCGGAATCTGGGGGCTTTTTTTGCTTCGAAAAAAAAGGTGTGCAATGAACTGAACATACATGGCATTTTGGCGTTCCATTTGCCTTTCATCTGTCCATCTTCTTCTCCGGTCACGGTCATTACCACCTCGGACAGTACATATACAACAAACAAACCCACATTGCATCGGTTTGGTGGCAGCAGTGGAATTGTGGGCCTTGAATGGCATTCATCATCCGCAACAAGGGGGTGGTTCTTTCTTCTGGCGTTCAGGGAGGGAGGGGGGGTGCGGATTTGTTTTTGTTTTGTGTTTTGTTGGTTTTTGTTCTTTTTGTCGGGATATCAGACCTGGGAGTGTAGAAGAAGATAGGCTCGGTGTGGTTACCGTTGCCTAGTACTAGACAGCCATGCAGAGAATGCATGTGCGTACCATCATCTATCCTTGTTTGAGGATATGGGGCTGGGCGGTAGTTGTTTCACTGTAGTTTGCTGTCTGCATCGCTGTGGGACTCCTTGGGAGTCAGTCAAGCGCAGTTCTTCACGGTCTCTACCACCGCTCTTTGAGACCCGTTGTCACCAACAGGACATCGCTTTTGTCCCTGCGTTGCAAACAGTCACGTAGGAGAAGGCCGCGGCATCTCGACATTTGGAGGACCATGTGTAGGTAGGTATCTCTAATATGTAACTCGCTGGCTGTAGTTGCGGCCGAAGGGCAGCCGAGGGTGGAAACCACGAGTTTGACAGCTGCAGATGGAAATACAGCAACCTGCAGGGGAAACAAGCCAAAGGATGGTTGTGGCTGCGGCTGTTTGACGTCTCGGCATTCGCCCCGGCATCAAGACCCGTCTCGTCCCGAGATCCGGATCCGATGGCAGGGGGTCAGCTGGCCCGGATCGTCCGGCTTGGCGTGGACTGTGTGACCCGAAATGACGTCCTGCTTCACAGGCAACTTTTTGGGCTGGTCTCGTCCAGGTTTCGGCCGAATTCTACAGAGGACTTCGGTTGGTTCTACCACTACACCTTTGAGTTCTACAGCTTTTGTGTCTTTGGGGGAACATACAATTCCAAATCATCCATCCTCAGTTTGTGCCTTTCTCTCCACAGTCTTGATCCTTAGCAAGGTCCATCCCATCACTTGCCCGTCCACCAGACAACGTGACAAGTCAAAACAAGCTTTCTCCCAATCCTGCCCATGCGAATATCTTCTTCGTTTGAAGGCGGCTATGCGGCACTTACATACACAAGCCACTCCTTCGGCTGCCTTTTGAAGTCTGCCTATTAAACCCCCGCACACCACACACACCACACTAAAGCACAACCCACGTCATGGTCTCAGCCCGATATCACGAACATGTTCTCGCAACTGCAAGTGATAAGCCCCCTGTTCTCGCCCATCGTTGTACTCGCCGTACACTCAACCCTTCCGACTCACTCTTCAACCCTACCTTGATAAGCTTGTCTAATTTATCTCGAAATTCCCGCTGATCGATGTGCTTTTTTATCTGGCTCATCAGTTCAGCAGCGAAAAAAACTTGCTTCTCATCACCTCCACACACCTCCTCAACAATAACCCTCCACCTTCATACACACTCCCTCCTCTCTTCCTGAGCAATAACACCGTTCAACCTCCCAGCCTGCAATGGCCCCAACCACCCACCGCCAAACATCCACACACTCCGAATCCAACCTCGTCACCGCCGCCGACCCCGGCGGGTGGTCAGCGTCATCGGGCTACGAAACGCCCATGGACGACGGCAGCGGGTTGTCGCACTACCCCTTTGCGCTGCCTGCGTCGCCCATGTCGGCGCCTGCGCCGTTGCGTTCGATGACAACTGCAGCGGGAACAATGGCATCGACAGCAGCAGCAGCAGGAGTTGGTGGCGGTCCCGGTTCGAGACGGACGAGGACTGATTTTGGTGTTGGGGTGCTGGCTGATGGGGGGTCTAGGGAAGCTGGGGGAAAAAAGGGTGATGGTGGTGATGGTAATGGTGGAGGGGATATGTTGAGGAGAACTGTTGGAAGTAATGGGGGACAGGGAGGAGGGGGAGGGGTCAATCCGTCGTCGCTGGAGAGTTACGAGGAGGGGAATGTCGAGGGGTGCAGGGGCCCGAGGAAGGTTGGGTTGAGGGATCGGATTGCGTGTTTCCAGTGGACTTGGTTTACTATGACCATGGTGGGTGCTGTCCTTGCCTGCCCCTGTTCTGGGGGCACTCGGGAGATAGGAGGGTCGGTTGCTCTGGAGGGCGGTACTGACCGGGTGAGATATCTAGGCTACCGGGGGCATTGCCAATGTGATGCATTCGAGTACGTATCCTCTCACTGCGTGTCAAGTTGGAGGCTAACGGTGTGCAGTACCGTACAAGGCGCAATGGCTGACTGGCATTGGGCTGGCCTTCTTCTTCTTAAACCTCTGCCTCTTCGTCATCAACTGCATCATGATTTCGCTGCGCTTCCACTTCCGCCCGGGAAGCTTCGTCGACTCGTTTACAGACCAGTTTGAGAGTCTGTTCATCTCGGCCATCGTAAGTGTCTCACCGCTCGGCAGCCCCTGAGCACGAACAGCTAACATCACACGAGGTCGTCTCGTAAGTGCCCTGCCACTGTCTGCATAAGCCCAGCCATCTCATCCCCCTTCGACAGGACAGCCACCATCCTCATCACCATAACCCAGTACGGCATCCCCCACACCGGACCCTGGCTCCTGGCCGTTATGGAAGCCCTCTTCTGGGTCTACATTGGTGCGAGCGTCCTCGTCAGCGCCGGACTGTACCTGACTCTCTGGTCAACCCAGTAAGCCACCCATTTCCCCTCAACTCCACCCAAGCTGTCCTACTGCATCATCCACTCCCTGCCTTCCATAGCAACCGCCGTGAAACAACCCGGACATGCAACTCTCTAACAACACCCGCAACTACCAGAGCCTTCCCAATCCACACAATGACCCCTGTCTGGGTCTTCCCGGCCTACCCGCTCCTGCTGTCAGCCCCCTTCGGCGGCAACCTGATCGCCGCGGCGTCCAGCACAGGCCACCTGCCCTCGCTCAACGCGATGCCCGTCGCGCTGGCGTCGATAACGGTCCAGGGCACGGGGTTCCTCATCAGCTTCATGGTGTGCGCGGCGTTTCTGTACCGGCTGATGACGCAGAAGCTGCCGCGGGATCATCAGCGGCCGGGTGTGTTTATTTCGATTGGGCCGGGGGGGTTTACGGCTGCTGGGTTGGGTATGTCTTTCTCTTCTCTCCCTCCTGTCTTTCGTTTCGTTCTCGGGGGGTCTGGGTAAGAGAGTGGTGGTGCTGGTAGGAAGGGGTTGAGGGTTGTGTTCGTGAGATTCAGGGGTAAAGAAACAAGGAGGCTAACCCGTGATGTGGTTTGCTGCAGTGCAACTAGGAAGCCAAACAACCGCCATCTTCCCCGCGGACTTCATGGGCACGGAGCACGCAGTTTTCGTTCTGCGGGTGCTGGCTTACATGGCCGGGCTGTGGCTGTGGGGGTTGAGCATCTGGTTCTTCCTCGTCTCGGTCGGCTCGCTGTGGAAGTACCTGCGGCCCGAGAGCAAGGGGAAGCTGAGGTTCCAGATGACGTGGTTCTCGTTTGTGTTTCCGAATACCGCGCTGGTGAGTAGACCCCTTGTCAGCAATATGGGGAAAGGAAAAGGGTGCTAAGAGCTTGATAGGTGACGGCCACCGAAGCACTCGGCGTCGCGTTCAAGAGCCAGGGGCTTCAGATCTTTGGGTGTGTGCTGACTGTGTGTTTGGTGCTGGTGTGGCTTCTTGTCTTCACCAAGATGCTGCGCTGTCTGTGGAGGAGGGAGCTGTAAGTCTCTTTGTCACTCTTACCCCCTTTTCTTCCACTTCATCCTCGCGAAGGCCCATGCATGACGAGGTCTTTGAGAATCAGCGAAGGTGTTTAGAGAGCAGTGGACTGACACTAGACAGGCTCTGGCCGAAGGACGAGGACTAGCGGTCAGTTTCAGCCACCACCTCGGGGTGGATGGCGAGCGTCTCGAAGGCATTTTCTCCTGACGATATCCTTTGATATTCGGCTGTATCGGATCTTTGAATTGCTGGACTGTAGCATGCAGAGCTGAGGAATCCATATCCCTGACTGTCCTAGATAGATCATTTGGTTCCACGAGTTAGCATAGCGGACGGATATACCCAGGCACAAAACAAAACAAGGCATGCCACATTAAAAAAATGCTGCCATTATAATCCTGCCATGCAGAAAATAGACACGTCCTGCGACCCCCATCGTTGCCGTAACTCTCTAAAGCAGCAACACCTGCCCAGTTTCCATCCCTTCGCCGGGAGCGAGCGCATACCGGTCCTTTTCCAGCCTGCCCGCCAGTATATCCTGTCATTAAGATCAACCCAAGTACGTCCAACTGTAATACTGCAGCAAACAACTGCTTCCCATGCTCTGGGCCCGCTTGAACGTCCCGACAGTCTCCCATGCTACCTTTAGCACGCCGTAATAACCACCCTGGGACACCCACGCCAAACACCACAAGACCTGTCGTCAACCCTGCCTGGCGGTCCTACTTGGCCAACCAGGGAAACTTCTTCTTGCTCGTCTCCGCCGCCGGCCCCGACACGGGCTCGACCTGCACACTGCGCTGGTAAATGTCCTACACACCAAAGTCAGCCACAGCACAATCAAAAACAACCTTCCAAAGGAAGGTGGGCACAGCAAGAGGGTAAAAGGAGTAAAGAAAGGCAAAAAATACGCACCTCCTCATCCGTCGCCATCCTACAATCCAAAATCAGCCCCCTACACGCCTCATTCCGATGCAGATTCGGATACGGCTGCCCCTGGCTCTTCATAATCGGCAACAACACCTCCCCCAACACCTCAAACTTCTTCCAATTAATCCGATCCCCCTCGGCCCCGACAAACGTCCTGCTCCCTTCCTCGGCCGACACCAGGTCCCTGCGGTGCAGGGGGATGAACGGGATCCTTGGCACCGGCGAGTTCTCCCACGCCAGGCGGTACGCGAAATGGCTCTTTGCCGTGCTCATGAGCAGACCCAGGCCCATGAACCGCTTCTGCACGTCGGGCGCGACCAGCGCGCGCGTCTGCGCGAGGCGGTGGATCGCCGTGCCGTTGATGCCCGCCAGCACGGCGGCGAGGCCGTTGTAGTTGTTCATCTGGCGCAGCTTGAGGGCGATGTTCATGAACTTTTCGAGGCAGGGGGCGCGGTGCTTGGCCTTGTCGCGGATGAGCACCATGTTTGCGACCCACTGGGCGACGTGGTTGAAGTGCGAGACCATGCGGTTGACATTCTTCAGGTTGCGGCATTTTTCTTTCTGGTCGGCCGACAGGCTGACGTGGCGGACGAGGTCGCGGATGCGGATCGAGCTGAACATGACCCAGTCGATGCGCGTCATTTCCTCGGCGATGTCGTTCTCGTCGAGTTCCATGAACATGTGGTAGCGGAACTTGTTGAGGGGGAGGGTGCCTGTTGGCACGAGCGTGGCGGCCTCGCGCTCGTAGTCCTCGACCGAGTAGAACTGGAACCGCACCGGCGCCCGGTTACCGTACGCTTCCAGGTTGGACAGGTCTGAGCTTTGGGACGGTCGCCGCTGGCTCGGCACGCTCGAGTCCTCCAGCTGTAGGGAGTTCATCGACTCTGCCACGCCGCTTCGCCTCTGTCCCGCAGCGTCCTTGCCGCCCTCGCCTTCCTCCAGCGGGTCTGAGCTTGCCCAGCCCGTGTCATCGTCTTCGGTAACTTTATGCTCGAGGTGTATTCGCATCTGCTGCGCGGCCGCCATGAATATGGGATCCGTCGACAGCTGCTTGATTAGCTCCTCCAAACTCTTCCTCGTCGCCGACCTCGCAAAGTCCCCCGGGTACAGCGACAGCCACTTCGCCACCACCTCGACAATGCGCATCTGGATTTCAATCTTGATCAGGTATTGTGTTGTTCGGTCACCCCGCAGCTGGTCCAGCCGCGCGCGGATGGCTGCAAGGAGCTGGCAAGGCGGCGCAAACTTCCGGTAGAGACAGAGGAACACGTCGGCAAAGTTCTGGTCTGCTATGGACATCTTGGGTGCCAGCAGCCTGTCGACGAGCTCGCTAAAGGTCACGCCCACGGCCTTGGCCGGCCTCTCGGCGAGACTCTCGTCATTGCGCTGCAGGATTGGAACGTCGTCCGGGTTCTGGAAAGACTCGCCGTCGGATTCGTCGACGTCGAGGAACGACTCGGTCCCGCTGTCTAGGCGGATGCCCGGGGTCCGCAGCATGCTCGACACTGTTTGTTGTTTGCCGTCTTCGGGGATGGCTGCGCTGTGGCTCAGGTTGCTGCTCGAGCTCTGGTAGTCCAATCTCGGGGACCTCGAAGGTGGCGGGGGTTGCGGGAAGCCGCGCAGAAGCGAGAAGTCGGAACTGGCCCTGCTGTGCTTACTGTGCTGACTGATGGGGCGCCCATTATGTGTGTCCACGGGTGCATCAAGGTTCGCTGTTGAAGCGGCTCGCCTTCGGGTGCCCGAAGCTTCCGAACTCCCTGGGGACGTCTCGTTAGTCCCGTCTCACAAGGTGGCACCGGCACTGCACCGGCGCGAGACACACGGGCGGATCATGACGGCGCTGATGCAGCAGCCAAGGCGGGGAATGGGTCTGAACGCGAGCACGCGGATCTCACCTCTCCGGTTGGCCAGAGCAACCCTCAGCATTGCTTGCAAGCATTCCCGCGCGCTGCCCGGCGCGTTAGACGCGGTCCTGAAATGGCCGGCGCACGTCGCAAACGCGGAAGCCAGCCCCGCCAGGTCGGGATGGCGCAGGTCGTCGGGGGTGTCGCACTTTGTAGCGACGAGGACGGTCGGCAGGGAGGAATTGGCGAGGGCGGCTGTGTGGGAATTAGCATGCGCCCGGTGGCTCGGGCGGTCGATTCGGGACAATAACACCCACCCATGATTGGGGGCACCTCCCGCATGGTCTCCTCGTTCATGGCATCGTACAGGATCAGTGCGCCGTCCATGCACGGCAGGCGGTGCCCTCCGATCTGCTTCGGCCAGTGTACGGGCTGGTTCGGGTCGAGCTCGATGCCCTCGAGGTCGAGCTCGACGAGGGTGACGAGGTAGGCGGCGCCGTCGAGCTCGTGGCGCATCTTTCTGATGTTCGGGGCCGAGGGGATCGGGGTGCGGCAGAGGTGGCGGATGAAAGTCGACTTGCCCACGCCCTCGGCGCCAATGACGGCGATGTTGATGGATTCCATGGCGTGTTTGGCATGCTCGAACTGGGCCAAGGGTCAATGGTCAGTCAGCCGGCGTGTCGGGTTCCTTTCGAGAGCGCAATGGACGCCTCCACCCCAAGACAGAGGACACAAGAAAACGACGGGAGCAGCGTACCCAGGGCGTCGGATTGGTGTCGCTCAGAGATTCTTTGCGGGGCGGGATCCACGGCTGGCGCTGCTGCTCATTGCGATGACCAGCACTCGTCGCCGGGACGGAGGACAGGTCCGGGCTGCGCGAGGGCGCCGGCGCGGGCTCGAGATCGGCGTCGGGGTCGGCGGCGTGGAAACGAAGGAAGAATGGGTCGTCGACGATGGAAGCAAACGAGTCTCGAATGCCCGCGGCGGCGGGTGCGTCGTCGACGAGCAGAAAGGTCCCCTCGGCGGCAGGGACGGAGGGAGGGTGTCCGGAGGGAGGGTGTCCGGAGGGCGGCGGAGGGAACTCAGCGAAGCTTGGCTCGCCTACTGGAGGTGCTGTAGCGGTTGCAGCGGCACCCGCTGGGCCAGCAGCTCCAGCACCAGCGGGCGGGGTCCCGGGAACAGACAGCTGCTGCTGTGGCATTCCTCCCCCGGGATGTGACGCGTGTTGGTGCGTCTGCACCCACATTCTGCTACCCGGATACCTAGGTAATCTAATAAGGGGACATGAAGAGCATCCCGCTCTGGGGCCGGATTGGGATCTTTTTTGGAGATGGAGTTCTGCAAAACCGCCCGACGACTGACAAAGTTCGATTGGGTCATTTCGGCTTAAAGAGCAAGCCCCCCGTCAGTGGAGGGTCAGGGTCTTTGGGCTCCATTGAAGATTGCAGCTGGCGTCCCCCCAGCAAACCCGTGCAAAAGAAAGCCCAAAGCCAGTCCGCCGGCGCCAAACAACAAGGGTCCGCCCGTCCACAGCTTGCTTCTCCAGGCCTGGAACAAACGCCGTCGGGTGACGGTCGGTCGATACGCGTCGAGTCCGAGATGCTCGGGATGCAGTCAGCCTGGTTGTGTGAGGCAGCACAGCACCACTCGATGTTTCCTAACGGTCCCGTCTCGCCGTTGCGTGGTGAAATCTATGAAAAACGGCGTGTTTGCAAACCGGCTTGCACAGACTTGGCTCTGGTGTTGTGCATTCGCTGGCACTGCGAAGCTTTCTGGAAGTGGTCTGGCTGGGCCGAAATGACAGAGTGGGCCCCGATATTGCTCACACCCTGGTCCCTGCAACACCAGTCGCGCCTTCACCTGCTGAGGAAAGTGGCAGGCTCGAGGCAGGAAAAAGCACGAACGCCGGAATGAAGAAAAGAAGGCAGAGTCAACCATCCATACAAATTGTGGCTTCAACTGGTCTCGTTTCAGATCTCGACGCCTCGCGCCCTGCACTTATTTTCTATCCGTGAACATATCCTCGGCTGCACGCTGCACGAGGCTAACAGCGAGGAAGGAAGAAAGAAGAGAGGGCGAACCAAGCAACACCGGTACTTGTACGGCAATCCACGATAAAGTGCTGACAAGTTGAACCAGGCAGGGAACTACGAGGTTCACCAAAGAAGCCCTTGAGTTTCGAAACATGGACGACTTCAAAACTCAGCTGTCTTGTTTCAAGTCCACAATCACCACAACAAGCAGCAGTCCATGTCTTGCCCCAATCATTCGGCCGCCACCTCACTCGCCAGCGCTGCAGAGCGGCTGCTCGGGCCTTTTGGGCTCTCTCCTCTCAGGTTAAAGTGAGACTCAGTCTGATCTGTACAACGCGCCACAAGGCTCTCCGGATGCCGTCCCCGAATCGTTGCACCCATCACGCGCATCGGCATCAGAGGCGTTTGCTCGCTCGGCAGATGCACTCAGCTAAGCCTCTTGACACTCCCACCTTGGCTGAGTGTGCTCCTCCGGCTTGGCCCTCAACAAGAGGGATTCCACGAAACTTATTTCAAGGTCCGGAGACCATAATAGGTAAGCCTCACCAGTTTATTCCTGGTGTGGAACACCTGTGAGTCTCATTCGCCTTCCGTTGCTTGAGTCTGTTTGCTCGCTGGTTCAACAAACTGCCCCTTGGCAAGCGGATGAGACGACCACCAGAGTCCAGACCGCGGACGGAATCGGGTACGGAGATTGAAAAAGTAACCCCCTTCTGTACGGAGTATTGAGATCTCCATTGATGTCGTTGGCTCGGTGCTACCGTCCTCTCCTTCTGTCTTCTTTCAACAGGCATGTCGGGGGAGGAGCCGTCCATCCGGTGGATGATCCGGCCGAGTTCGGGCCCGCCGACAAGCAGCTCCACGTGCTGGGTCGGCTCGGAGGCCCTGGAGGAGACAAATCCGACCCCGGAAAGACCCTCCTCTGCTTTCCAAGAGCCTGAACAAGGGTCGCCCACTCGGCCATGTCTAAAATATGGGTCCTTCAGAGACCCGATCAAATCACACCGATTGCGCCGAGAGACTTTTCTCACCCTTGCCCCATTCGGGACGTCTGAGGCTCGACTATCACCAGTACAAGGCTTGACTAGCAGACGGCCTGAGAAAAAGATGTGTCCTCTGCTTGCAACAAGCGGCCTGGACTGCACAACATCAGATACAGATGGAGCTGAACAGAAGAACTATAAGACCACGAAGCAGCCGAGGCTGATGCTGCCGACTGAGCATCCAAGGCTTGCCGAAGGGCATGACCTCCTTTTTCCCAGGTTATTTAACCCACGCGTGCCTTCACGTTTCTCCGTCAAGTGACCAGGCCTGCGTTAGCCCGCATCGACACCCCTGAACAACCAGCCGCTAAGCAGGCGAGACAGGCCCAAGGACACCATTTCTGATCTCCTTTCGGTGGCCACCTTGTCGAATCGGGCATCTGATCGGCTCTTGCCCATCTCCCTGCCTCGCTTCCTGTTGGCTGTCCGTTCCAACTGACACGCTGAACTCGCAGAATAGCCGGCAGCGAGCCATGGGATTCGTGCGAATCCCAACCGGTTCCCCCATTCCAACGGTCGTGTGCTCTGCAACCCTAGCTTGCATCGGCGAACAGGGGGGGCCGTCCGGGGTTCGGTATATCCCCCCCTACCCATACATACATACCAGGCCGGTTACCCTCGTTCGAGTGGCTTGATCTTTTTCGACCAGTTTTCAACACCATCTGGGCAAACTGCTGCTGGTCCATGTCTCTGGGCTGAACGAGAACCTCACCTCGCCGGTTTTTGTGCGCCAACCTCGGACACTGGCATCCCCCCGGCTTAATTCACCACCGAGTCAGATCACGGGCCGAGACGGCGCCGTGTGAAACCCCGCAGGGAGAATCCGGGGTAGTGGACTGGGGCCGAGTCGTCGCTGGACACTGCTGGTTCTTCCTCTTCGAGTCCGGCGCGGATTCTAAGTCGGGGACATTCTTAACCATTCAACTCGCCTGGCGTCTGACGCGCTTTGTGTGGGTTCAGGCTGCTCAATCACTCTGAACGATGCAGTACAGGGCCAACTACACGAGGGAGCGGATCCCTACCGGCCCTCGCCTCAGCGGGAAGCCGTACAAGGCGCCAGCCAAGGTGGCCGAGGGGGAGTTTGACCCCGACGAGCTCACCCGCCGGCTGTACATCGTGCTGGCCGAGCAAAAAGCACACGCGGAGCGGAAGCAGAGGGCACGCAAATACGGGCTCGGTCGGTCCTCCAGCACTCGGCACGACGACAGCGCCAGGCCAGGCCAGGACGCCAAACCACGACACGTCGAACCACCCGCCGATCTCATCACACAACTGAACAGATCCGAGTCGGCCAAGCGCAAAGCCTCCCACCCGGCGCCCGCTGCGGACGCCACCGAGCCAGAAGCATACCACCACGTCCCCAAGGAAGCCGCCAAGCAGTTCACGCGGACGACCACAGTCGAAAACATGCGCACCAACAGCGACCTCGTGCACAAGCTGTCCAAACACGCCCTCAAATTCCACCTCGATGGGCCCCTGAGGACCGTCCGCGCCGGCGGCGCAGCCGGAGGTAATTTCTCCTCCTCCGACCCGCCGCCCCTCTCCCCAGCACAATTCACCCACGCCATGCATCAAACCCAGTCCCAGCGCGCGGCGCACCTCGAGCGCAACCAGTTCCAGCGCACGCGCATCCTCGAAGAGGCCGCGCGGCTCGACCAGCAGAAATCAACAACATCAGGAACAAAACATACCTTCCACGACGAGCTCGCCCACATTCTCCCAATCCACAACATGAACATCAACAACGGCGCCCGCCGCAACAGCACCGGCACCGACCCTTTTTCACCCCACCACCCCCACAACAACCACCCAACCGACGAGAAGCCCTACAACCGCCGCTCCCTCCTCCTCACCCCCGACATGCTCACCCTCGACCCCCTCTTCGAAGACCCCACACCCCTGGCTGAAACCCTCTCCCGCTTCCCGCCACCCGACCGCGCCCGCGTCGACTGGACTCAAAGCGACGAGCCGCAGCAACATCACGGTCACGGGCACCGCAGTGGTAGTTCTGGAGGAGGTGGAGGTGGTAATGGTGGTGGGCCGAAACTGTTGCTCTTGTCGCCTCTGCTGCGCAAGGCTGATTCGCTTTGGGCGTTGAAAGGGCGCAGGGGGAGTCGGGATTCGGCTGGTTCGGGGTCGGGGTCGGGAAAGGGGAGCGAGAAGGGCGTGGAGGGGAAGGAGGGGGAGAGGGAGGAGGGTGGGGAGGCGTTGTCGCCTACGTCGAGGGCGGGGAAGGGGTTCTTTGGGAGGTTTAAACGTTAGTTCTTTTGTTGCTTTTGGCTTGTTTGTTTTTGTGAAGGGGTGAGGGGATGGGATGGGACTTACTTTATGATTTTGGGCGAGGAGAGGGTGGATGGTAGATGATAATGATATGATGATCATGTCGCCGCCGTCGTTCAAATCTCGCGCGGTTTCTGTTGCTTGTGAAGCCGCCCATGCCGGTTCCAGCCGGACCAGCCCACAAATCGTACAGAACTCGACTCTCACGCCTGTATCCATACGTTGCCCTCAACCCCCCTCCTCCCTCAGCAGCTGCTCAATAACCCTCGTCTGGGCAGCAACCACCTCCTCCCTAACCTTCTCCACGCCCTCCCTTTTCTGCGACAGCAGGAACCGCACCAATTCGCAAAACTCGCGCACCCCGTCGCCCGTGTCGCTCGGATCTGTCCTCGCCTTGCGCAGCGCCTCGGCGCCCTTGCGCAGGCCCACCTCTTTCGTCCAGGGCTGCTGTCTGTTCCTTCCCATGTTGCCTGTCATGGTGCTCAGGCCGGGGATCTTGAATGACGAGCTTGAGCTTTCGGAGGGAGGGAGGGTCTTCTCCTGGATGCGGATCAGCTCACCGGCGAGGGTGGGGTATTTCGCGAAGAGGCGCTGGAAGGTGTCGCGGTGCTCGAGGAGGATGCTGTAGGGGTCGTCATCGGCGGGGGTTTTTTGGTCGGCGCTGGGGGTGGCGGATGGTTCTGGTTTTGGAGGGTCGGGCGGGTGGTTCTCCTTGTGTTGCTTGCTGCAGGGCACAGAGCAGCTGGGAAAGAAGCTTGTCAGCCACAAGGGAATCTTGGGGAGCTTGGGTAAGGGGATGACGAACTATGACATTGAGCATCGCGGGCACTTGTACTTCCCCGGCTGTGTGCCGCATACGCCGCAAAGCTTGGGTTCTGGCTTCTTTGGCGGGGACGGTGGTTCGGCTTCTGCGTTGGTTGGATCTATGACTGGTGCGGGCGGCCCGGCCGGTTCAGTCTCAGCAGCCGGCTGAATGCCGCTGTCGTGGCTACCGTTCTGCTCCGGACCCATTGTTGACTGTTGTGCTATCCTCAAACGAACAACACGGCGTGGTTCAAAAACTGAGGTCCGTATGTCGGACAACGGGATGTCCAATCGGTGTTACACAACGAAGCCAATCGAATCTGAGATCGGTCGAGCGGCAGGTTCCGAGCTGACAGCCTGCCGATCCTCGCACAATTGTCGTCCTGTCAATTGATTCGAAGAGCTCCCTGCAGGTGATCGGACAAGGCGGTTCGTCGATACGGTGCTGACTTGAAGGATTTGTCCACTGGAAATTGAGAATTCGACCCCAGACCCGGCAGAAAGGTTCCCGTCAAAAATTTGGGGCGCAAGCCGGCAGCTATGACGCAAAAACAAGGGTCCTGTGGGGCCCAAGGCGATCGGAAATGCGGAATTGCTTGGTTTGTCAGCCGCCGGCGCCGATTGATGCCCTGCGGCAATCTTCGGGATCCCTCATCCAGGTTTGCTTCTTTTTCCTCAACCTCAAGCCTTCCAAGGGTTGCAAGTGAACCACCCAAACGACGCCCACGATGCCGTCAAACAAGCTATTACGAGGCTTTGCGCCTCTGGTATCCAGCTCTACACGACCGATCAAGCCGGCAACATGTCTGCGACTCCGACAAACCGCCGCAGCAGCAGTTAGACAAGCCCACACCAACACCACCACCCGCGACACCGGCATCCGCACCTCCCGCCTGCGCCCTCGCCTCCAGCCAGCAGCAGCCCCCCCGCAGCAATTCCTTCCGCGCTCCTCGCGCCGCACCATCTTCATCCAGACCGAAAACACCCCCAACCCCGACGCGCTCAAGTTCCTCCCCAACCACCGGGTCCTGCCCGAGGGCCTCTCGACGCCCTTCATCGAGTACCTCTCGCCGCGCTCGACCATCGCGCCCCCCTACCCCTCCCCGCTGGCCGCGCAGCTCATAAACATCGACGGCGTCACCTCGGTCTTCTACGGCACCGACTTCATCACCGTCACGAAAGCCGCCGACGCCAACTGGGCGCATATCCGGCCGGAGGTGTTTTCGCTGATTACCGAGGCGATTACCTCCGGGCAGCAGATTGTTAACGTGAGCGAGCGGAAGGATGCGAGCGGGCAGGAGGGTGGTGCTCAAGAGGAGCGGGCGGCGGCGGACCAGGACAGTCTCGCGTATGATGAGAACGACAGCGAGGTGGTGGGTATGATCAAGGAGCTGCTTGAGACGCGGGTGCGGCCCGCGATTCAGGAGGATGGTGGGGATATTGAGTTTCGTGGGTTCGAGGATGGGTATGTCATGCTGAAGCTGCGCGGGGCGTGCCGGACGTGTGATTCGAGTACGGTTACGTTGAAGAATGGGATTGAGGGGATGTTGATGCATTATGTGAGTATTTTCCCTCTAATTTTCGGGATATGTTAGGGTTAGTCAAGGGCAAAGGCAGGCTAACGCATCTTTTGACAGATTGAGGAGGTAAAGGGCGTGCATCAAGTGTTAGATCAGGAGGAGGAGATTGCCTTGAAGGAGTTTGCCAAGTTTGAGGAGAAGCTCAAGGCGCAGAAGGGCGAGGCACCGCCGACAACTCCGCTGGATAAAGCTGCTGAGTAAAGTGGTCAATGAAAGCTCGGGGATGTCTTTCGAGGCAT
Source organism: Chaetomiaceae sp. PF1801 (assembly GCA_023628475.1). Lineage (NCBI taxonomy): Eukaryota > Fungi > Ascomycota > Sordariomycetes > Sordariales > Chaetomiaceae > Chaetomiaceae sp. PF1801. The sequence continues at coordinate 101,006 of JAMAKQ010000062.1, forward strand.
GGCATGTTTCGGCGTTCTTGGATATACAAAACAGCGTATAATCTCAGTCAGAGCCGTCCTGTTACCCCTGAATGTGTATGAAGACCTCTTTCCTCCTAGCACCTGATGCTTTCTTACCCCACCATCCAACATGATAGGAGCCCGTGGACGGTGTAGGTGATGCACAAAACGGCAAGCATATTCGGAATCGTCTTGCTGCAGTGAGCTGCTCAAGATCGCCGCCCTTGATCTTGCATCATGGCTCGCCACATCGGCGTGTCATTACACCAAGATCGTCTTGGGAATTTGGATTAGCGAAGGAGTGATTTCCCGGCGAGCCGGCCCAGCATGTGTGACGGTGTGACCCGAGAGAGGGGATCGCCAATGAACACCGTCCAAATATCGCAGGCATGAACTCAGTCTTGCATGACCGGTCAACCTGTCCTCCTTCTTGGGCCAACAGCGGCAATAGGCCAGCTTCATGTTTCTAGCAGCTTCCATTGCATATAGTGCAGTCACTACAACGCTTCGAGGCGCATCACGGGAACAATGTGCATACGACTTGGGTACAAGTACCCGCCAATATCTCAGTTCTATGATCGAGCGGAGGCACAACGTTGAGCCGCTCACACTTACATTTTGAAGGATCGAGCAAGAATCTGGGTAGACCACTCAGTGTATGCCATGTCGTCAGGGCTGGCGTTTAAGGAGCGGAAACACCCAGGCCGAACCAGGCTCTAGGAGAGCTTGCGCATAAAGACCTGGCGGGGTACCGGTACCGATGATAGGACGGCCCGGGTTGCTGGTAATGAGCTTGTCCAAGCGCGGGGTGCTTCCCCAAACCAATGGAGGCTACGACGGTGTAACTAAGAGGAGGACAAGAGGGGGGCCGGAAGACCAGGTCGGTTACCAACCCCGAGTCGTCGAATCTCAAGCGAAGCGAACTGCTGCATTTTAGGCTGTTGACGTTGCCGTCCTGTGTTTCCCAAGCCCGCAGGTTACCTGTTGACACGGCAGCTTCATGACCTTGATGACTTACACACGACACCGTGTCGACGGGCCCGACCTAAGCCTTACCGTAGCTCTCCCGAGTTTCGCCCGGAGTGGCGACCGTTATGATCGGTAGATGACGCCGATATCCGGCAATTGCACGGGCCGAGAGAGAATCTTGAACGCGTACCCGCGGCTTCGGGGCGTGTGGAAACCAGACGACGGGAGCCAGATATCCACAGAACTCGCCACGATGAGATCCAGCTTGACCAGAGAGCCAGGAAAACTCAGCTAGGACGAGCCGCATGACGAGTGCCTGTCGGCAAAGGGGACCGCGTGATCCCTCTTTTAGCAATCGACCTCCACAGAACCTCCACCTCGCGGCCGTCCTGGACTTCTGGCCCTTTTCGACAGCTGGACTTCAGCCCGTCACCCCGAGAAGTTAGAACTACCGGCCTCCGAGTCCTTCTCGTCGAGCTCGATGGCGACGTCTCCATGGTAGCGATGGCAACCGCTCTGCGACTCGTTGATTGCCATGGCCTCATGGATTGCGGGGTACGGAAGTACAACTTGGTACACTGCTGCGGTCGCACTGCAGACACGGCATTCGCTTCGATGAGATGGTGGTGGTGGTGGTGCAGACGAAGGGGAACCGACGTCAGTGATGCATCCAGATCCATCAACGGCGGGTTGTAGATGGTATGGACGGAAGCAAAGCTTGGAGGGCCGGTGAGCGCTGCCGCAGGGTCGTGTGATGCTGGGGCAGCCATTGAGCTCGGTGAGCCAGACTCCCTTCGAGCTGCATCGTGCGACCGTTTTGGGCCGCCTGCAGCGCAGGAAAACGTGCAGCTGTGCCGCTGCCGCGACTTTGAGTGTGGGGATGTTCCTCTGAAATGCATGGCTGCGGCGGGCGCGAGGAGCAATACCTATCCCGTCCTCAAAGACGTCCAAGTAAATGTACGCAGTACCGTAAGCTGAAGTGGACGACGAGCTCCGAGAGCAGCCACGAATATCGACACGCCTAGTAACAAACTTGATCGTTCCTGGAGTTGTCCCCCCGACAATTTCAGGTCGTTGCCCAGTGGCACAAGGTGCCTCTCCGTGCTTCATGTATTGTGAACTTGATCTCTCAATGCAATCGTCCGCGATTCCTGCACAATAGTTAAGTCTTCGAGGTCCGGTTCTCTTCACTGGGCGACTGGCATGAAAGGCTAAATGAAAGACGTTGGTCAGGGCAAGCTCATCAGTGGCCCCTTCTTTCCCCGCCCTGTTGAGAACCCCTAGCTGCCAATTGGTGGGGAGAACAAGGATCAAGGATGGAGCGCACAATTAACGTTAGGGCCCCGCGGGCATAAGATCGCGCCAAGCCGGCGTCCCATTACCGACAGCATGTCCGCCACCCCGGACGGGAATTCAAGATGCGCCTTCAGGAAGAGCAGCGAGCAGTGGCGTCTGGTGTCTTGTGGCTAGCCGGATGCACTCTGAGGATTGATGAGTGAGGCTGGGAAAACGACTGCTCATTGATGGAAGCAAGTTTATCGCAGGATACTCAAAGCTGAATGATGACGAGGGAACCGAGCTGTCGGTTCTGTAGCTAATAAGGGACCTGAATTGCACCTGTCGAAGCCTGGTTCCGGCAGGCTGTCCAGCCTCTCAAGGTGGATTGTCTTTGAGATGCAACGGCTCATCAGGCAATGGATACTGACGGGAGCAGAGAGGTCGATTCGTGGCGAAATTGTAGGGGCCAAAATCGGCCTTTCCGATAGTAAAAATCAACGTGTCTATGAGAAGCGTTCAAGTCACCCATCGGGTTATGTTTCCAGGTTCTTTCTCGAAATGCATTGAGAACTACAAACTCTGTGAAAAATGCTGCTCTACCTTAGGTACCTTAACAGTCGCAGGGTGGAATTTGAGTGGCCGGAGAGATGCGCCATCGATTCCCCACCAAAGAAACCCCAGGAGGTGCAGTCGAACACAAAAACCACCACACCATCTTCTCTCGATGTGTGCAGCCCACGATGGTTTCTGCCCGCCTCGCCCGCCTCGCCCGCCTCTGACTTTCGCATTTCGCCCCCCTGCATCCGTTCCCGAAAGCCCCACTTTTTCCTGGGGAGCCGGGCTTTGCAGCAGCTCGAGGCTCTTTGTCTTCCCCCCACCAAACTCTCCACGAGACCTGACCGGGCTGCGTTTACCTCGCCCCGGTTACCTTACCCTTACGCAAACTTTTGTCATTTCGACATTTCTCGAACTTCGAGCTTCAAAAGACATCGTCGCGGAATTCTATAGGCGTTTTCTCGAACGACTTGATTCTCCGTCATCTTCTTCCGGCGACAAAATCTTGCAGAGCCACTCGTCTGCCTTCGGCTAGCCTGACCGTGACTGACCAGGATCCCAGCCACTGAGAACGAGCAGTGCCTCCCCCCGGTTTCCCCGCTCACACCTCGCCGGCACCCCGTCGCAGTGCACGAGCTCGCCGGCCGACCTGGATCGTCGCGCCCACCGATCCCTGAACCGACACCACACGTCTCGACATTTAAACCTCCATCCTCCCCACCCTCGCCCGCGCCTCCCTCGGTCCCTGTCCTGTGTGGTTCGGCGACGTTGAGAGACGTGCGTTCAACAAGCCGTCAACACTCAACCACAGCACACAAGTCATTCAGTCGGCGACTCCCGATCGGCCATCCGATTCCGACTTGCCTCCGCGCCTGCAATGGGACGTCGCGATTAGCGCTGTCGCATTCTTCCACCGACACGGCGCCACCCTACAACTGGCCGCAACCTTCCGCGCATCAACGTTCTCCCCGCTCCCTCGACGAGGTTGGGCCTCCGTGATTGAAGGCCGCCCGATCGAATAGACTGCGGACCGAACTGTCGCATTTCAGTAATCTCGCCGACGGCTCTTCATCTCGTCGGACATCGCTTTCGAGTTCTCCATCTTCCTGGCCTTCCGGGACAACACCCTCACAGACAGGCTCGGGTTTTTTGTGTCTTTACAACACTCTCCTATTACGACTGTTTCGGCTGCATTGGAAAAAGAGGATAGAAGGAAATACCCCGTCAAGATATAGACTAAAGATTTTCCATCCGAACTCCTGTAAGTAACGATGGCCCCTCCATCTCGACACATCTGTACCACAAGCACGCGGTCGAGCTTGTTTTGCGTTAGCCGTCTGAAGAAGGCCTCCGTTCTTTCAGACATGCTTCCTAAAAAAAAAAAACCTTTGTCCACCGGCACTGACATCAAGTCTCTCAGATAGGTGGCTGCGTTCCCAGGTCGCTGTCGCCATCCTATAATCACGCTACAACGCTCGAAACCCGCCCTTTGCTTCTCTTCAGTTCCGCTCCCACGATGAACTCCGGTACGACCAAGCCTGGCGCTTCGTCCAAGCCAGGCCAGGGAAGCTTCCCGGCTGGCCCGCCGAGCAGCCAAGCGATACTGCTGGACAAGCTAAACAGGAGGTCCACGCCCGACTCCGAGGCGCTGGCAAGCTCGGATGAGGAAGCCGAGAACCACCGCCAGGAAAATCCACCGCCCCCTGTTCAGCCCCCGCAGCCGGTGCGCCGGGCGTCTTGGCTCAACGACACCTCTCAGCAAGCTCTTCCCCGCCAAACCCAAAGGAAGGGATCCTTTGCAAGCACTTCGATGTCGCCAACGAGCTCGCACCCGGCCACCCCTTCCGGCGAGGTAGGAGTCACGGGCTGGGGGTCCCACTCGGCTTCGGCTGGCATCCTCGGCCGAGGCCACTCGGGAGGCGGCTCGTTCCCTTGGGGAACGGGTATCTGGAATAATGAAAGAAAAGACCCCCCGTCCCGCCTGACTGAGGTTCTACCGTCACCTACTTCCACCGTGGCCCCCGGAGGCTCAAGCAGCTCGTTCTTCGCTGGTGACTCTGGTTTGGCGCAGAATTCACCGGGCCCGAGAGATTCGCCTAGCTCACAGATCCCCTTCGCCATTCCGTTACACCCTACCCCGAAGACATACCGCTCCCAGTCCTACTCGGTCGGCCAGCTCGAGCCGGAGACCATCGCCACGGCCATGGCTACTACCACGATGATGGGAGCTCGTCGCCCGTTGGGGCACCACGGCCTTCAGCACAGGCCGTCTCGGCCCAGCATGCTGAGCGAGATGTCGAACGACAGCATGCTAGGGAAGGTGAACGAAGACGATGACGACGACAGCGGCGGTTCCATGCAGGGGAGCCAGCACCAAGATGCTGCCAAGACTATTGAGATGCTCACCCGCGAGAACATGATGCTGCGCCAGCAGCAGTATCAGAACTCCCGACTTCGCCCCCGGGCCTCGACGGCGAGCGCTTTCGGCCTGAGTTCTAGCTACCTGCAGGAGCCGGTGCCGGAGGAATCAGACTACGCGGTCGATGAGCAGGACGAGCTCAATGAGGGGTCCGATGCGGCGACCCGGAGGGGTCTTGCCCGGCGGATGAGCGAGTACGGGGCCGGCCCGTACAGGACTCCGTACATGGTGGAGAACCGGAAGCTGGAGAACGTCAAGAAAGCGTTCTGGCAGAGCTCGCTTGGGTTTGGTGGCCTGGGTGACATTCCTCAAAGCAGGCGGCATTCGTTTGCAGATGTGCCTACCCGGCAGGCCTCGATCAGCTCTATCGGGGACACCCTTCCCATGCATGAGGCGGTGAACCAAGATCTGGCACACTCGCAGGATTTCTCGGCTGCTTATTCCGACAACCACAGCTATCCCATTACCAACCCAGGTAAGGATGCTTTGACGAGCCATGATTTAGCTGACTTGCTAACGACGATTGCAGTTTCGCCCTACTACAACGGCGCCGCCGGCCTTGGCAGTTCCCAGCAGGGACTGACACAGCCTGCGTACGGCAATCACTTCGCCTCTCCCTACGCCGGGATTCCTTCCTCTTACACCAACCGAGCTGCGTCGCCCCATCGCAGCATGTACGGGATGGCGCAGCCGCGGCACAACCAGTCCCTGCACATCGTGCTCTTCAAGTGCGCCAGGGCCGACGTTTTTTACATTCAGGAGGGCACCGGGCTCACCGTCAAGCCTGGTGATCTGGTGATTGTCGAGGCGGACCGCGGCACCGACCTGGGCACCGTCGCGCGGGACAACGTCGACTGGCAGACTGCGAAGGAGCTCAAAGAGCACTATGCCGAGGAGCACTACCGGTGGCTCATGATGTATTCGCAGAATGCTGCGGCGGCACACGAGGGCGCCGCCGCCGGCCTCATGGCAGCCAACGGCCTGCAGGGAAGTGCCGTCGGCGGCATGGGGCCTCCGAACCAACATCATCACATCCCAGAGCCTGGTGCGGGCGAGCTGAAGCCCAAGTTGATCAAGCGCCTCGCGCAAAGCCACGAGATCCACGCCTTGCGTGAGAAGGAGGGCAATGAGGCCAAGGCGAAACGGGTCTGCCAGCAGAAGGTCAAGGAGCACGGCCTCAACATGGAGATTCTCGACGCCGAGTTCCAAATGTGAGTTTTCCCGTTGATGCACATCCAGGTTTAGGTTCATACTAATGCTGCGCAGGGACTGGAAGAAGCTGACCTTCTACTACTTCGCCGACACCTACATCAACTTCAACTCCCTCGTCACGGACCTCTTCAAGATCTACAAGACCCGCATCTGGATGTCGGCCATCAACCCGGCATCATTCGCCAGCCCTACGCTGGGGCTGCAGGCGCCGAGTGGCGTCGGCCCGGGAGCCGTGGTCAACCGCTCAAGCGCACCGGCACGCCACCAGGAGCCGCAGCAGGAGTCGCAGCAGGCCAGCCGCGGCGGCGTCCAGCCATCATTCGCGGCTTCCTTCACCGCTGACCGCGCCGCTGTGGTCCCGGGATCGAACTATCCCGCCGCAGCCGCCAACTACCCTTACAACCCCTACGGCGCCTTTGGCAATGCTGCCCGGACAGGAGGGGGCGTGCCGTCGTACACACCCGGCATGATGCAGGGGTTGGACGCGTTTTCCGGCTCGTTCCCACAGGCTGCTGGGGACTTCTCTGCCGCGCGGGGACGGTACCCGAGCCCGCCGTCGGCTGCGGGCTCGCAGCATGATCCGGCTATGGCCCGTCTGGGGGCACAAGCGGATTTGCTGGGGTCGTTCCAGGGTCTGTCGCTGAACTCGCGTTAGAAACGGGAGGGCGGGGACTGACTAGGCCCTGTTGTGCGACTTTCTCCCCCCACCTTCGGCTGATGATTTGACGTTGACGGTTTCACGTTCCGTTCCATCTATCTACAACATGCGCCATTCAGATTTCGAACATTCGGTGATACAGAAAAAGAGAAAGAAAGATCGCAGCGCGAATCGACAAGAAGAAAGACGTTCCATGGTAACGACCGGCTGTTTGGTTTTGAGTTATGTGACTATGGGACATGTCGGGATTACGATGTCGATTGTCGCGAAGGAGATGACGGGCTAAATGGCTCTTGGGGACACATCGACCGCTCGGCGTATCCTGTTTGGCGGGGTTGGTGATGGATGTTGTTGTTCTTCGACTTTCTGACGGCCTGATCTGGGCGATAGGGTTCTTTTTACGCTGGTCGGGGCGGTTCTGCTACGCAGCAATCTGTTCTTTTTCCTTTTACTTTTCTTCTTCTATTTATTTTGGGATTTTAATCAGCTAAAGATTGGTTGGGACCGGTTGGGGGGTTACAGGGCTGGGGTAATTACATTCCTTTCCCTCTTTTCTCGGGGTTCTTTTTCTTTCTTTCTGTCTTCGCTTCTTTTTGCCAGCGGTAAAGAGGATGGGAATCGCTGGCAGTCGATTTTTGATGAACTGAAAGACTTTTTTGCCTTTTTTTTTTCCTATTTTCTTTCTGCCATTATAGACACGGAGACAAACTGGTCAGAAAGAAAGAGACAGAATGGGGGCTCAGGGCTTTTCCTTTTCTTTCCGCAGCGGGTCATTGTGTACCAGGTTAAATCCCAAGTTTTGTGTGTGAGTGAGAGACAGAGACAGGAGATTACAAAACGGGCTACTTTGCTTGCTGTTACAAAGCTGGGTTTGGGCTTGGTTTGGTTTGGTTAGGTTATGGCAGGGTGGGAATACCTTGTACAGACGTGCAAATCGAGAGCTGGTTTTCGGATTGTCGTTGTCCATCTTGTTGGTCATGGTCCCGATGGGACTGTTTTGAGATGACACAGATCTGACTCGGGACGCGCTCATGTCCGCAGGAATGTCGATGAGGAGAGCCAAGTCCAGGTTTGTCCGGGGATGACTTGCGTTGAGGCTGCTATTGTCGTCAACTCTTATGTGGGGAAGCAAGGAGACTTCCTCGGGATTGTTGTTCGAATGCTTTCTCATACCGGGTATCCGTATGCCTCCCCCGTACAGTACTTCATGCAGGCCATCTGATCAGGCATAACGTTCAGTTAGCGCCGGGCCATGCCGCCCCCGCATCCCGGACCCCGCACCAATGCCGTGGGTCTCCACACCCCGCCCGGCGATCCGTCTCCACACTCGGCCGGGCGAAACCCCGAGCCAGCACCGACATGCCTCGGCCGGGCCGCTGGTCATTGGCGCGGGGTTATGTCTACCGTAGGCTTGTCCCTCGAGGTTTATGGATCTGCCTTCAGCTGACGCTCTCCTTCGTAACACACAATACACAATAGACCTATCTTACTTACCGGGTACTGAGTTCTCACCATGTTGCAAGCACCCGTCTCGGTTGCGGCCGTCGGGGTCGTGCTGGCCGTGGTGGCCGCCGTTTGGCGAGCCTTCTTCAGCCGTCTTGCCTCCGTTCCCGGACCGGCCCTTGCCCGGTTCACAGACCTGTGGTATGCCTACCGCATCTACCGCGGCGGCTTCGAGAAGGACAATCTCCGCCTTCACCAGAAGTATGGTATGTTGAAAGTCCCACGCTGCCTCGGTGTCCAAGGTATCTGGTCTGAGACACTCTATTCTGTGACAGGCCCAGTCGTCCGCTACGGCCCCAACCGCTTCAGCATCGCCGACCCCCGCGCAGCCAGCGTCATCTACGGCCCGGCAAGCAAGTTCACAAAATCGACCTGGTACCAAACCTGGAGCGCCCCTTCCCGCCATGCCTGGTCGCTCTTTGCGGATCAGGATGCCAAGCGCCACGCGTTCAACCGCCGCCAGTACCAAAACACGTACTCCATGTCTAGCCTCGTGCACTACGAGTCGTATGTCGACGAGTGTGCGGACTTGTTTTGCCAGCGCATGTCTGAGATGGCGGCGACTGAGGATGGCTGTGGTCGGCCGGTTGGTATGGGTCACTGGTTGCAGTGTTATGCGTTTGATGTGATTGGGATGATTACGTACTCGAAGCGGATTGGTTTCCTAGACTTTGGCGAGGATGTGGCAGACGTGATGCGCAACCTGGGCGACCACCTGGCCTACGCGAGCGTTGTGGGTGTGTATCCCTGGCTGCATCCGCTGCTGTCAAGGGTTCGCAACTGGCTGGCCGGTTCGAGGGGGAAGGGGAGGCAGTTTATTGTTAATTTCACGCAGGAGTGCATGGCGGCGCATCAGGCGAGGCCCAAAGCGCAGAGCGTTGTGGATGATGGCGCGGGTGCTGGTGAGAAGGAGGAGGAGGGGCAGAGGGAGACGGTCGACTTCCTCACCAAGTTTGTCCACAAGCACTCGCTGGATCCGGACGTCTTCACGACGTACCATGTTCTCGCGGGGTGTGTGTCCAACATGGTGGCGGGGTCGGACACGACGTCCATCAGTCTGAGCGCCATCCTCTACTATGTTTTGCAAAACCCAGCCGTTCTCGAGAGACTACGCGACGAGGTGGACCGGCACTACCCTCAAAATAAAGCTTCGCCAAATATCACGTTCGCCCAGGCCCAGGGCATGCCGTACCTCCAGGCTGTCATCAAGGAGGCGCTGAGGATGCATCCGGCCACGGGGCTGCCGCTGGAGAGGGTGGTGCCTGAGGGCGGTGCGACTATTGGTGGCGTTTTCGTTCCTGAGGGGGTAGGTTTCTTTTCTTGCTCAGCTTCCCTTCTCTATGTCTGGCTGGTTGTACTAACGAGAAACACTTCAGGCCATTGTAGGAGTCAACAGCTGGGTGGAGCACAGAAACAAGATGATCTTCGGCGACGACGCAGACTCATTCAACCCGGACCGCTGGCTCCAGGAGGACAAGGAGAGGGTTGGCGCCATGAATCGACATTGGATGCCGGTAAGTGCTCCTCGGGACACTTATGTGCCCTATCAAGGGATGCTAACTCGTTCGCCTCCGTCCAGTTTGGCCTGGGCTCACGAACCTGCATTGGGCGGCACATCTCCATGCTCGAGATGTGCAAGCTCGTGCCGAGGCTGATTCGGGACTCTGAGCTGGAACTGTGTGACAGAGGGCCGTGGCAGACGAAGGACCACTGGTTTGTCAAGCCCGAGAATTTCAGGGTTCTTGTCCGCCCGAGGGTAGTCCAGGAGAGGCGTGATGCTCAAGAATAGGTATTTACCTGACTTCCCGGTCCCTTGGCCTTAAGCGAAGACCTGGAAGGACAAACACGTTGAAGAAAACAGACTCGGAGAGGTGCCGCCGTCTCAACAGTGTTCCCTGGAACACGCATAATTAGTATGACTGGGAGCCAGGCCTCATGCACAGCTACTGGCAAGGATCCCCGACGAGTAATCACATGTATCTTCCGGCCATCATAATCCTCATTACCATCTCATCCTCCCTGGACTTGTTCGTAACAATACTCCAGTCTTCTACACACAACTTAACCCCATCAAAGGATCAATCCCCCCCATCCCCATAAACGTCTCATAACTCCAATAATCCCCCTGCACCCCCTCCCCCCCAACCGACACATTCCCAAAGAACCGATACGTCCAGTACGCACTCCCCCTGGTATGCTCCTCCCACGCCCTCAACCCAGCATTCAAATTCGCCGCCCGACTCGCAAACGTGTTGTTCGCAACCGCCTGGATAGACCACTCGCCCACAAAAACAGGAAACTTCCCATCCCCAACCGAAGCCTTTGCGTCTGCGCAGAGAAACTGCGGGAGGTTCTCCGACGTGGTGGGACGTCCGGCAAAGTAGTAGTTGTGCACGTCAAAGACAATGTTCGCACGCGGCTCGCTTGTGGTGGTGGTGCTGCTGCTGTTGTTGTTGTTGTTGTTGGAAAAGAACGGCGACCAGTACGCCTCGCCGCGGAACCCGTCCTGCAGCATGACGGGTACGTTTGGGTTGACTTTCCGCACGCGGTCCAGCACGCCACGGAAGTAGGTCAGCACCCAGGCGGCTCCCGCGTCGCTCAGGGCTGTGGGCGCGCCGAATGTGGACGGGTCGCGGTTGTCGACGGGCTCGTTGATGGGCTCGAGGGTGAAGGCTTGCGGGTGGCCTGAGGACTGGATGAATGCCAGCGCGGCGTCGACGGCGCGGTAGGAGTAGTCGAGCGCTGTTTGGTTGTTGTACCACCCGAACGCGCCGTCGCGCTCGCCGATTTCTTTGCCGTTGATTCCGCCGGGGAGGGAATGGATGTCGATGATGATGTGCATGTTGTGTTTCTTGATGGCGTAGTCGGCGATGGAACGCAGGTGCTCGACCTGCCGGCCCGTGTAGAGCTGGGAGCCGGGCACTTTTACCCAGGCGTTGTAGCCCGTGGGGATGCGCAGCAGGTGGATGCCCGCGGCGGCGAGCTTGTCGATGTCTGAATGCTGGATGTAAGTGGCGTAGCGCTGCTCCAGCACGGGGCCGCAGCGCTTGCCCAGGTTGACGCACATGGTCCACTCGTCGACGGCGCCGCCGCTGTATGTGGCCCAGAAGACGGGGTCGATGACGGCTTCCTGGAGGAGCCAGCCCCCGAGGTTGACGCCGCGGGCTGTGAAGGTCTTCCAGTCGATGTAGGAGGACCGTGGGGAGGATGAGGGTGCTGCGAGGGTATGTTGCATGCCCAGGAGGGCAAGGGCCGCAATGTGAGTCAACATGATGGGATTAAGATGAGGCACCGGAGGAGATGATGGGTTCAAAGGGGGTGGCAGTCATTGAAGACTGGAGCAGTTGGTGTTAGTTGAGGCCCCTGACCGTCATCAACGCGGCTTCTACCTCCAGCAGGACTTGGTTTGATTTATCTTTCTCATAGCGATTAGCCCTAGCCTCTCGGCGGGCTCACCGATTCCCTCTGCACATGCTGTCATGCTCGCCGTGTCTTCACCCTTCTCGGCCTCACAACACCGAGCCACCTGGAGGTTCCCGTCCCGATCGACGACCGAGTTGCATCGCCCGGGGCCCCGCACTTTCCCCGGAATTTCCGAGTCCAAATCTGGGGTAGACTTACAGACCTCCCTATTTCAGTAAGGGGTGGTGAATGAATGACACCCTGGTCGTGATGTGGAGGACTTCGGAAGCAGCCGTTAACATGGCACGGAGATATCTCGTCATGTACGTACCTTGAGAATTCGCCTTGCAGTTGCCAAGCATCGCTTCAAGCTGACATGAGTTTCCCAAAGAAGCTCATGTTGACGAGCCGCGAGTGTCGGAAAATCCGAGAGGGGAACAATCCCGAGCTCAACAGGTTTGGACCCCTTTGATCTGCCATCCTGAGAGCTGTACATTCACCACTAAAATGTCATCAAGGCAAGATGGGGTTGAAACCAGATGGAAGGGCGGCAGCTCAAGGAGATGTCTAATTACCTAAAAGTAACCAAGATAGGTACCTACCAGGGAGTATGACAGCGGAGACACCAGACCGGAGGACAACTCTCCCCCCTTTTTGTTTTTGGCTGGTGAAATGTGCCTATGTGACAGGCCCTTGGGCCTCTGACTGGAGCCGACGCATTCTGAGATGAACTCAGTGCGTGGTTCTCTAATCGTAATCAAACAAATTGATTTCATGCAAGCACTTGGCCAAGGGATTCAAAGCACTAGCTGCACTGCTGCACCCAAAATATCAGATTCACGCCTGCTGTCAATGCTTTTTACCTCTTTCATCACAGCCTGGCCCAACTGTTCCAGACACGGTCCCTTTCTCCCTGGACTCCCCCGTCTCGCCAGCTCCATGCGATACCAGACTCCTGCAACAAACCCCCATCTCATTTGACCTCCCGAGCCACGGCATCAGCCTCCTTTTCCTCACCCAAATCCTTCACCGCCACCGGGTGATCCCCAAACAGCTCATCCATCTGCTCCAGCGTCCTGCCCATCGTCTCGGGGTAAAACAGGATGTAGCACAGCATCGCCACCAGGTTAAACACAAAAAACACATAAAAGTACCGAAACTCGATCGCCGTCAGGGCCTGTGGCGTGAACTGCGCAAACACCAGATTTACAGCCCAATTCGTAAACGTAGTAACCGCATTCCCCAGCGCGCGGACCTCGACGGGAAAAATCTCAGCCGGGTAAACCCACGAGATGATCCCCAGCGGGGTGTAAAACAGCGAAAACACAAAGTTCATAGCCACCATACTGCGCATCTGGCTGACATTGCCCGGATCAAAGTGCTGCCCCTGCACCGCATTAACCAGCAGCGCCGCCGCCAGGCCCGCAGCCGACACGATCAGCGGCTTGACCCTTCCAGCCTTCTCCAGCAGCCACAGGCCGACGGTGCAGTAGACGATGGACAGGGCGCCGCTGATGCCGATGATCATGAGCGACGTCTGCGCCGAGATGCCCAGGATGCCGTAGATGCGCGGGCCGTAGTAGTTGATGACGTTGATTCCGCTGAGGGGGCCGAAGGTCTGCACGCCGCAGCCGAGGAGCAGGCGCTTGCGCCAGGTCGGGCGCGTGACGATCGACTTCCAGCTGACGTCGCCCAGGGCGCGGTCGGCGGCGATGGCGTCGCGGATTTCGTGGAGTTCGAGCTCGACCAGCTCGGGGTCTTGGCCGGAGCGGAGCCGGTTGAGGACGGCCTGGGCCTCGTCGTGTCGGTCTTTTTCCATCAGCCAGCGGGGGGATTCGTCGAGGAAGAAGATGCCGATGAGGAGGATGAGGGAGGGCAGGTTCTGGAAGGCGAGGGGGAAGCGCCCTGTTGCAGTCTAACGTCAGTCTCTACTCTGGTAGTATCCGCAGAGAGTTGTAATAAGGGCAACTGACATGAAAACGAACTCCCCACAAACGAGCACCCATACCCCAACCACTGCGCCACCAAGAACCCCCAACTCAACATCCACTGCAACAACCCCGACAACACACCCCTAAACCTCGCCTCCGCCAGCTCCGCCGCATACATCGGCACCGTCGACGTGAGCATCCCCACAGCAACACCACCCACAAACCGGCCCACAATAATCATGGGCACACTAACAGCACCAGACTGGAGCGACGCGCCCAAACTCGACACGGCAGCGCCCGCAAACACAGTCCGCCGGCGGCCGAGCCGGTCGGCGGCAAACATGTTGATCATGGTGCCCAAGATGGCGCCGCCCTGGAAGGCTGACACAATGCCGCCCGTCGTCGAGTCCGACATGTACCCGAAGTAGGCGACGAAGGTCGGGAGGGCGATGGTCGAGGAGATGATGCCTGAGTCGTAGCCGAAGAGGAAGCCGCCTAGGGCGAGGAAGACGGCTGAGAAGATGGTTGTTGCGCGCCCCATGGTGGTGGCTGCGCTGACGGGCGTCGATGGGAAGGTGTCAGGTGTCTGGTTGGGTCTGCAGCTCCAAGGACAAGGAGGCGCTGGAGTATGTCGTAAGGACTGGAGCTCTAGGATCCCCCAGGAAGTCTTGTGCTTGTTCTTGTACTTGTGCCCGGTTGGCTGGCCAGTCAAGGCGCCGAGTAGGGGGCCCGGCTGAAGCCCCTTGCCGAGCACATGCCGAGGGAGCTGCGAGATGGTGTTGTGATGCCCATGTTGGCTCGGTCAAGAGCTCACCCGAGTCTTCAAAGCCACAGAGACAGACTCGGTGAGGTGTTGTCCGACGGTTGGCTCGCTCCATGGCATGCTGCTGGCACTGCCGACTGCTTCCCCCGGGGATCCACATCCCGACCCGGAATTCCCGATGCCCACCACGGGTGGCCAACCACACCACCCTGCTGTTTCTAGAGATCAACAGAGCCAAGACTTCATGAGCTGCATGAAACTCACCTTCCTACCTGGGGAAGACCTGAGTTGCGGGAGCTGTCCACGGCAGCGTGACTCGGTGTAAAGAAGCCCGACGATGCTGGTCTATTTCAGACTGGGCACTTGAAGTTGGCTGAGGTGCATCATGATGTATCGAACAGCTGACCGGAGGTATCCCATTTCATCATGCCCGCAGACAAAATGGAAATCGTACGCTGCGGCATCCACGCCTTCCACGAGGTTCTCGGCATCGACGTGGACGAGATCCGCTTCTTCTGGGTCCTGGATTCACCCGTCGAAGGCGCCCGGCAGACGGCGTACCGCGTCACGCTCGCCTTGAGTCCTCAGAAACAGGGCGACAATGGCTCCAACGATCTCCTCTGGGATACGGGCAAGGTGCAGAGCAGCGAGCAGCGGGACATTGTCTGCAGGCCGAGAGATGGTTTCCGGTCAGCATCCTTCCACTACTGGCAGGTCACCGTGTGGGATCAGGACGGCGTGGCAACGACGTCTCAGCCGAACGAGTTCTTCACGGCGTACCCGCGGTCCAACCGGCTGCTGCCCCCGTACAGCATGAACCAGACATACGTGAGTCGAACTTGTCCCCTCGGATACCTGCTTGCCCTAGGCTGACAAACCCACCAGATGCCGCACTCGAGCCTTATCTTCCGCACCTGGTTCGAGGACGAGCCCAACCGCTGGAAGGCCGTCTGGATCGGCAACGGCGCCGACAAGCCCCTGTACCTGCGCAAGTCCTTCACCCTCACCACCAAACCCCTCCGCGCCATCGCCTTCGCCTCCGGCCTCGGCCACTTCAACCTCTCCTGCAACGGCTCCCCAACCTCCTCGCACGTCCTCGACCCGGGCTGGACCAACTACCACCGCACGGTGCAGTTCGTCGCCTACGACCTGTCCGACAAGCTCGTCGGCGACGGCGAGAACGTGCTCGCCGCCCACCTCGGCAACGGCTTTTACGCGGGCGACCAGGGTGACGACCGCTTCTTCTGGCCGACCTACGAGGACAACACGTACGTGCGCTACGGCAACGAGCTGTGCTTCTTTGCCGAGCTGCATCTCTTTTACGAGGACGGCCGGCGCGAGACGCTCGTCTCGGGCCCGGACTGGAAGGTCAGGGCGAGCGCGACGTCGCTTGCCAATATCTATGCCTCCGAGACGCACGATAGGAGAGAGTACCCTGTTGGGTGGGACGGCCCGGCGTTTGACGACGCGGCGTGGGCGTGGGCGAAACCCCTGACTGGACCCAGAGGAAAGCTGGCGTACCAGAGCCAGCCGCCTGTCACGCTGCATGAGACGGTCCGGCCGGTGTCGACGAGGACTATTGCGCCGGGTGTTGTGAGTTTTGACCTGGGGCAGAACATGTCGACCATGGTGCATGTCCGGGTGAGCGGGCCGGCGGGGGCCGAGGTGATTGTGCGCTACTCGGAGACGGTGGACGAGCGCGGCGCCGTGCTGATGCCAGACCCGCTGTTCAAGGAGTTCGAGACGGGCGTCTACTCCAAGATCATCCTCGCGGGCAACGGGGTTGAGACCTGGGCGCCCGACTTCTCCTTCACCAGCGCCCGCTACATCCAGGTCGAGGGCGTTGCTCTCGAAGCTGGCCAGGGCCTTCCCGTCGTCCGCGCCGTCTGGGGCCGGCACGTCTCGTCAGCCGCGCGGCGGCTGGGCTCCCTGACAACAGACCACGCCGACGTCAACGCCCTCATCAACATGTGCCGCTGGTCCATCTCGAGCAACCTCTTCAGCTACCACACCGACTGCCCGCAGATCGAAAAGTTCGCCTGGCTCGAGGTGACACACCTGCTGGCGCCCGCGACCCAGTACATGCGCGACATGGAGAGCCTGTACTCCAAGATCCTGTGCGACATTTCCGACGCGCAGGAGCCCGACGGCCTGGTGCCCACCATGGCGCCCGAGATGCGCTACATGTGCGGCCCGCTCCACGACACCATCACCTGGGGCGGCGCCGTGGCGCTGCTGCCGGCGCTGCTGAAGCGCTACTACGGCTCGACGCACACCTTTTCCAAGATGTACTCGCCCTGCGCGCGGTATCTCGACTACCTCCGCACGAAGGAGCAGCGCGGCGGGCTGATCGAGCACGGCCTCGGCGACTGGGGCGTCGGCATCGCGCAGGGCAACCATCAAGCCAACATCGAGACGGCCATCTACTACCAGTGCCTGTGCAACGTCGAGTTGATGGCCCGTGAGCTGGGCCACGCCGCCGATGAGGCAAAGTACCGCGCCTGGGCGGACCGCGTGCGCGACGTCTATAACGGCCACCTCCTCGTCCCGCCCGGCACCGACCCAGCCCGCCCATACGCCTTTTACACCTCGCTTGACAACCCCCCACAACGCGACTGCACCGCCGTGGCACAAGCCATGGCCCTGCAATGCGGCCTCGTCCCGGAGGAACACCTCGCCGACGTGCACCACGCTTTTATATCCGCCCTCTCCCCGCAGGGTAACAAACCCGCCGTCCTACGGGCAGGCTCCATCGGACTAAGATACGTCTGGGGTACTCTCGCCGACCTCGACCGTCCGGACCTGGCACTAGCCCTCGCCCTGCCACAGACATACGGCGAGCCGCAGCACCCGTCGTATCTGCGCTTCCTCCGCCGCGGCGAGACGACGCTGCCCGAGTTTTGGCAGGATCAGTGTCGTAGTAAGTGCCATGATATGTACGCCAGTGTGCTGCAGTGGTGCTATGAGGGGTTGCTTGGGGTGCGGCCTGCGGAGGGGGAGCGGGGGGCGGGGTATCGGGAGTGGACTGTGAGACCGCCGGTGGAGGTTTTGACAGAGGTTGGGAGGGTTGAGGGGAGTGTTGAGTGTCCGTATGGGAGGATCGAGGTGGTTTTTGAGAGGGGGAGTGGAGATGGTAATAAGGCGCGGTTGAGGGTGAGGGTGCCGTTTGGGACGACGGCGACGGTGTTGCTTCCTGGGCCGGAGACGGAGGTGGAGGTCAGGCGGGAGGGGTGGAAGGAGGGCCGGGTGGAGAGGAGGACGGGGCCGAGGGTAGAGCTGGAGCATGGGACGTATGAGGTCGGGATTTGGTTGTAGGTAGAGCCTTGCCAGCGAAGGAGTGCACGTCTGCCTTGTGACAGTTTCGTGGCGCGGCTGTTGGTGGCTCGCCCGGTGCAAGTCAGGAGCGCGATCAAGAGGCGTTTCCTGTTCACCTCGAGGTGCGAGACAACCAGACCATCATTGGTCAGGTACCTTCACAACCTCGGCCGTGCCCAGGCTGTATCCCATAACTCCCTCCCCCTCAACCTTCCCAACCTTCATTGTCGTCCCGATCCTCGTCCGCACCCTGCGCACCAAACTCCGACACGTCGCCCTCCTAAGCCGATCCACCGGTGGATTCATGACCACTGTTACTCTCCTTCCGACCAAGGCGCCGCAGTCGGATGGCTGGGTCGGTTGACTGGAAAGTCAGGCATGACCCTGTCGGTATGATGGCTGTTAACCGTCTTGGGAGTACATAGAATAAAAATCCTGAGGGCGACGCCTCGGTACCCAAGTTGACCGAGTTCGAAGAACTGGAAGTGAAATGAGAAATGGTTGTGGGATGCTTCGAGAAATTGTGGGCCGAGCCTGAAATGGCCGTATTGTGTAAGGTTACAGGTAACGATACACATTAGGCTGCTGCGTATTTCTGATACGGTACGACCACGTCCCCGTAACATCACAGCCAGCGCGCCGAGCCTCGCGCTTCAACAGAAGCGTCTCTCATTTCCGCGATTGAAGAAACTCATTTTCTTTCATCGGGAAAATTGTTCTTTCTTCCTTCTCCAACAGTATATGATGCAGGTCGGAATTATTTCTCATTGATTTTCATCGACAACCGCGACCTTAATTCAACACCGGAATCTCAACTCAACGCAGCGTACGCCCGCAGGATGCCGTACGATCCGGACTGGGACTTGGAGGGCTTCGGCAGCACTGGAACCGACTCCAGGAGCTTGTCATTTGACCATGGCTCGGATGGGATGCGGGCAGAAGAGACGGAGGGGGAGGAGGACGACTATGGGGATGCGCAGGAGGACTACGAGGAAGCCGACGACATGGAGGTCGACTTGCCGCAACCACGCCAAAGCCATTCCTCCCTAAGGGATCCCGACGCGACACCGAAACCTCGTCTGCCATTTCCTGGCGCGACCCCAACAGGCGCTATACCGCAGATGGAAGTCGTCCTTCACTCTAGCCCCAGGAGGGCCGACTTCACAGCACCGCCGGATGACCTCGCAGACGAGCTTGATGGAGCGAACCTGGTCACCTCCGACATCATTCCCAAACCAAGGACCAAACGGCCAACCGAGCCGGTCCCAAAGCCTCTGGTTGCACCTCCCCAGAGGACACAACCTCCTTCCGCACCCGCTCCATTACCCACCGTCACACCCCAACCCAAAAAGCGCGGTCGCCCATTCGGATGGAGAATGGGGCACGGTTCATACTCGGCCATGAGATCGGGGCTTCCACCGGGGACGCCAGCAGTGCGCCCGAAACCGAAGAAGCCATCCAGCGAGCCAAAACAGCGCCGCCGACCAGGGAGGAAGCCCGCGCCCACCGCCCGCCAAATCTACCTTGAGCTCAACCCGCAGCTCTTCACCTTCCGCTGCGAGTGGGAGAACTGCCCAGCAGAACTACAAAACCTCGAGACACTACGCAAACACCTCCTCATAGTTCACGGCCGGCCATCCGCATCATTGAGGACAACAACAGGAGCAACATCATCACCCCCACCCGCCGACGCATCCTCCCCGCCACCACCTTCAGCACCAACACAACCAACCTTCCCCTGCAAATGGGCCACCTGCACCGCCGTCCTCCCCACCCGCGACTCCTTCGCCTCCCACATCGAACAATCCCACCTCCTCCCCTACCGCTGGCACGCCGGCGACGGACCGCAAAACACCACTCCCTCCCCCATCCTCTCCCTCACCAAACCCACCTCACCACAAACAATTACCACTACCACCAACCCCCAACTCCCACTCCCACCCTACCTCTTCAACGCCCACGGCGAGCAAGTCACCCCCTCCGTGGCAACCCAACAGCTCGAGACAGAAGACGACCGCAAGAAGCGGCAGGCGCGCATCAACCGCGTGCTGCTGCTGCGCGACCGGCACGCGCCCGAGGAGCCGGATTATACCCCCAAGGAGCTGGAGATGATTGCGAGGGTTGTCGGGGAGAAGAGGGCAAGGCAGAAGATGTTGAGGGAGTATGCTGAGAAGGTGTGTGGTGGCGGGGGGGAGGGGTGGGAGGGGTGGAGGCCTTAGTTGTCTTTCTTTCTTGTGGGAGGGGGGAAGGTATCTCAGGTGAGGGTATGTGAGGAATGGGTTGGGGTTGGTGTTGGATTGTGTACAGCTAGCTAGCAGGCTTGATTTGAGGGTGGGTTGCAGGTGGGTTTGGGTTTGTGAAGCCCGGCTTAGACAGATGGCGCTACATCAGCCTTCGAGATAATCAGGCACCACGGGCACATGGCAGGGAGCATGGGCGTTGATGGGACGAGGGTGTAACGATTGTACAAGCAACCTCTTCTCGTACGAGTTAATTTCAGCATTGAGATACTAGAGTCGACTGACAATTGAGACAAGAACACCTCCTATACTCGTCTCACAGACAGGCTGTTAGGTATCAATATTACCCTAGGTGAGACGGCCATGACTCGCAAACGGGAGACAGGCTTGGAACCGGATCCGCATGTACCTGGGATTGCCACCAGCCTCGAGTTGGGTGGGTGGGCGGAGGCCATCGGCAGGTTCGGGATTCCACTCAGTTCGTATGCAGGAGCAGTTCCTTACTTATTCCCGGCGCGAGGATGGTCAACCGAAATTCCGCTGATGAACTCAAAATATCGATGTTCTCGTGGAGGGTTCATCGCTTATGGAAAAGACAAAAGGAAGAGGGGAAAACTAGAAAGAGAAAAGCAAGTTAAGGTTATAAGTTACGGATATGCTCTTCCAATGGCTGCGGATTTCAGACGGCTGTGTCCAAAAGAGGAGATGTGGGCGGCTGTGGTTTGTAAGCCGAAACATGTTCTAGACGCCCCAACACGAGAAGACGTGCTTCGGTGGGAGGCGAGACACTTCCGCAATTCCTTGCTCAAATCAAGGAATCAGCGCTCTCTGGAATCCCGCCAGAGCAAATACATGCCACTTTCGTCGGTTCACTACCGATTGAATATGTACATGGAGTTTAACTCCGTAGTTGACTCCTGCTGTCTAGGGGACAGGATGTTTTTGAGCGCAGTGATGTCGTGCACTTTGACCACCCGACCTCATGTCCCCCTGTCGGGGTTGACGTTTGTGTTGACGTCTTTTCCGCAAAAGTGGTGTGAAACAGCAGTTCAAGTGGAATTGAATGCATCGAGAACAACATCGCTAGCCAAGTTGCATCCAATGGCCAGATGAAGCAACCTGCAAGTTCAATCGATGAAAATGGAAGGTGCCTGGCCTGCTCTGGCCGCACGCCGAGGGCGGCATGTCCCGTGATTCCCCGCTGTTGAAGGCCTGCCTTTAGTGCCTGCATCCCTGCCACGCCGCCCAGGCTCTGGCTCGCTGTGCGCTGCGGGCAGGACCGGCCTCGCTCCCTGTCTCCCTGCCATCCATCCGCCGTCCGATCACCCGTCCCGCCGTCCACAACCACAACAACACACCCCCATTCCCGACTCCGAAAAACGCCATGGTCTTTTCCTCATGATCATCTCCAAGACAACCACTCCCAGGATGCCGTCCACAAAGAACGGAAATGGCGACATCCATTTCCACCAAAAGGTGAAGGGCTGGTTCACGCGCAACTCGTCCAACCGAGATCGCGACAGCGCCGCCGCTACCACCTCGAACACGCCAAACTCCAGCAGCCATGCCCTCCCGCGCTCCGACACCAAGAGCAGCACCTTCCGCCAGACAACAAAGTTCTGGACCGTCGGCCGCCTGCGCAGCGCCACCACCGCCAGCGAGGGCAACCCGCTCGACGCCGAGACCCTGAGCCCGACGGCCCTCGCGAACCCCTACTTTGCCCACCAGGGCCAGCCGGGCCTGCGCCACCACAACGACGGCTCCGTCCCGCCGAGCCCGCCCGACACCCCCTCGGTCCACGTCAACCCGCCCGACGGCGAAGGGCCCGAGACGGCCGCCACGGCCGCCCGGAAAGAAGAGCTCGCGAGGAAACTGAGGCGGGTGGCCAGCGCGCCCAACGCGCAGGGCCTGTTCTCCAAGGGCGGCGCAAAGAAGGCGGGGTCCGGCAGCGACAGCGACGGGAGCCGGCCCGCCACGGCCGAGATGGGCAAGGAGCCGCTCGAGGAGAGCAAGGGCTCGGGCGCGCTCGGGTTTGCCGACAAGTCGAAGGGTACTTCGGACGGTCTGGCGCCGCCCGATGCCGACGGTCTCGGCGCGCTGCCGCCGCCCAACCAGTCGGCGCTGGCCTTCCGTAGGACGTACAGCTCCAACTCGATCAAGGTTAGGAATGTCGAGGTCGGGCCGCAGAGCTTTGACAAGATCAAGTTGATTGGCAAGGGGGATGTTGGCAAGGTGTACCTGGTGAGGGAAAAGAAGAGCGGGAGGTTGTATGCCATGAAGGGTCAGTCTGCGAGACACTCTGCCTGCATTCTGGAGACTTGCTGACATATTGCAGTGCTGAGCAAAAAGGAGATGATCAAGCGCAACAAGATCAAGCGCGCGCTGGCCGAGCAGGAGATCCTGGCGACGAGCAACCACCCGTTCATCGTGACGCTCTACCACTCGTTCCAGTCCGAGGACTACCTCTACCTGTGCATGGAATACTGCAGCGGCGGCGAGTTCTTCAGGGCGCTGCAGACGCGCCCGGGGAAGTGCATCTCGGAGGAGGACGCCCGCTTCTACGCGGCCGAGGTGACGGCGGCGCTCGAGTATCTGCATCTGATGGGTTTCATCTACCGGGATCTGAAGCCAGAAAGTACGTCAGAGAGCCTCCCCAGTTTCGTCTGACCCTGCTGACCCGCCAGACATCCTCCTCCACCAGTCCGGGCACATCATGCTGTCCGACTTTGACCTCTCAAAACAGTCGGACCCCGGCGGCAAGCCGACCATGATCATCGGCAAGAACGGCACGAGCCCCAACTCGCTGCCGACCATCGACACCAAGTCGTGCATCGCCAACTTCCGCACCAACTCGTTCGTCGGCACCGAGGAGTACATTGCGCCCGAGGTGATCAAGGGCAGCGGGCACACGAGCGCCGTCGACTGGTGGACGCTGGGCATCCTCATCTACGAGATGCTCTACGGCACGACGCCGTTCAAGGGCAAGAACCGCAACGCGACGTTTGCGAATATCCTGCGCGAGGATATCCCGTTTCCGGATCATGCGGGGGCGCCGCAAATATCAAAGTCAGTTTTTACCCCCTCCATCCCCTTCATCACCCCTTCCATTGCCAATGTGCTGACTGAGATGTAAAGCCTCTGCAAATCCCTCATCCGCAAACTCCTCATCAAAGACGAGAACCGCCGCCTCGGCGCGCGCGCGGGCGCCTCCGACATCAAGTCGCACCCCTTCTTCCGCACCACGCAGTGGGCCCTGATCCGCCACATGAAGCCGCCCATCATCCCGCACCAGGGGCGCGGCATCGACACGGTCAATTTCAGAAACGTCAAGGAGAGCGAGAGCGTCGACATCAGCGGGAGCAGGCCCATGAATAGTACGACTAAAGGTGTGCCGTTGGATAGCGGACTTGCGACGCCCGGCGGGGAGACGCCGGATCCGTTTGAGGAGTTTAATAGCGTTACGTTGCATCATGATGGGGAGGAGTGGGAGGGGAGTGAGAGGGGGTAGTGGTTGCATGTGTGGGGAGTAAGGGGGAGGGGAGGAGTGTATATTGGTTTGGGTTGTGGTATGAATCATGGGTTTGATGTGATGTCTTTTCTTTTTCTATTTTCTCTCTCTCTCTCTCTCGTCTGTCCAGAAACCCACACGGCCAGACAGTCCGCTCCTTTGATTAGACTCTTCGGTAAAGGAAGGACAAAACGGTGCGGCGTGCACCAAAATCCAGCACGACACACAACAAACAGAGCATGGCGAGCGAGGCATGGAGGCTCGCTGTCCGTTGTCATTGTATTCGCACTTTCATCTGGAGGGAGTTATGTGGGCTTGGCGTTTTTATCTTCTTTCTCCTCTTGTTGTGGGAGATTGGGGGATTATCAGCGCAGAGGAGGGATGGATGGGTTGGAGGGAAGGGAGGGGAGGGAGGCGGGTTCCTAGCAGCAGCCGAGACACGAGCATAGTAAATATGGTCGCTGTAGGATTTGGTTACCAAGGACATGGGAAGTAGGTGGTCCCTTGCCTACGCTCTCCTGACTTTGTGTGTGAGAGTGCGAGTGTGGTTCTGATATTGCGGCTCACACGGCTATCCTGTTCATCCTTAAGGTCAGCATCTGACTCGCCGAGCCGGATATGCGTGCGGAAAGAAGCGCAGACATGAGGGTGTGTGGGAGTTGTGTTCATGGTATGGTCAGTGGGACTTGGGCGCTGAACAGCCCAGGTTTTGGGGTGTGTGCTTGCCGCAAGTCAGTCTAATGCTGCTCGCATCTCAGGTCGCGCAGTTCAAGACTGGAAAGCATTATCCGAGTCGTCTTATCAGAGGTATAGGTAGGTAGAAGGTAAGTTGAGTCTCGGTAATGGTCTCCCACTCCGGCCGAAACCAATCTTATTCGAGGCTTCAGACATTCTTCGATCGCATCTCAACCATTCTCATCACTGCAACATCTCACTCCAAACCAGGACACCGCGCATCCCATCCATCCGTCCTGCTTCGGTCCGTGATCAGCACACCAAAATAGCACTGTATAGGGACCACAATCTGCGCTGCAAGACAACACAACAGAGAGTTGGACATGCCGTTTCTGGTTCTGAGAAGTCAAAGAAAACCTGGATGCCAGAAGAAGTTGGTCGTATTTTACCTAAATCATTATTTGTACCAGGTAATGTAATATTATCCAACCCAGTAAGATACCGTAACCACTTGCAGTCTCCGTAACCACCCCACATACCCCACATCCCGCACTTCAGCGCGTCAACCGCGTCTCCAAATGCAACCACTGTTGACTTCAACCTTAACCCTCAACATCACCACCCCTCACCAGAGTCCAGACAGCCCACCACAAAAATGGACCCGCCACCACGCCCCCAAAGCTCCCTCCTCACCTCCCCGCCCGAGCTCACCCCGCGTGAGCAAGAGGTCCTGGACGAGTATGAGCGGCTAGCAGAGAACATGAAAAAGGTAGGTACCGTTGCGTTCTAATCTTCCCTCTTCTTGACCTTGATTGATATCCCAAATCATCCATACTTTCGGAACCGGACTGACAGATATTTTTGTTGCGTCCTCATTCAGTTGGCCACAATCCTCGACCACCTCGCCACCGCTCCGGCATCCGACATTCTCGACGGCCTGCGGGAGCTCGAGCGCAAGACGAGTCTTGTGTTTACGCTGCTCAAGGCGAGTGTGTATAGTATTGTGCTGCAGCAGGAGATTGGATGGGGGGAGACCGCCGGGGGTGGGGGTGGGCATGGGGGTGATCAGGAGGGTTGAGGGATGCAAACGGATATCCAAGCGAGGTCCTTATGAGGCAAACGGACACAAAGGATATGCGAAAGGCTGGCTGGGCCAACTCAGTATGTCGTATGTGTTGCCGGGGTGGGGATGGTTATGGGGTGACGGCAGACGGCCACGCCGACATGGAAGCCGCACGTCCGGCGAACCGACGGATAGAAAGGGGGATGGGACCTCAAAAGGAGCGAGAAGTAGGTGGGGCGCCATAACACGCTGACGCCGTCTGACTGAAGGATGCTAAGAGCCGCGTCCGGGGTGGGGGAGATGGCGGAGACTTGGGCGTTGGGGGAAGGGAAAGGCTGTGTGTGTCATGCCACGGCCGCACCTCCACACCAACCAGCCGCGACAGTCACGTCTCACGACCGGAGACCAGAAATCTTACAGGGGGCGCGAAGCCAACCCAGATCTCACACGGGTTGTCGACATAGCAATATGATACAGAATTTGAAAAGGCACAGACGTCTACCTTCTAGCCTCAGCCTAGCATACAAAAAGGTAAGATAGATTAATACACGGCCCCGCCATAGTAGACCTTGCGCACGTCGACCAGCTTCTTGCCGCGGCCCATGGCAATCTCCTCCGGGTCGGGCTGGGTGAGCAGCGCCTTGTAGGCTGCCTTGACCGAGTTCATGGGGTTGCGCGAGCGCGGGATGCTGGCGGCCAGGTCCGTGATGCCGGCCGCGCGGCACATTTCAAAGATGCGGTGCGACACGCGGAGGCCAAATCCTAGTCACAGTCGTTAATATCATATGTAAAAAAGAATAATGTAAGGGGGTAAACGCACCTGGCGGACGAGCAGACATCCTCACAACCGTCCCCGACACCTTGGCCTCGACCGTCCCGTAAATCGTCCTGTTCTCGTACCGGCGGATGGGCTGCATGTTGCGGATGGCCAGCAGGCGGGCCTTGAGGGTGGCAATCATGGGCTCGGTCGACTTTGCCTCGCCAATCCCCAGCCAGCCGTTGCCGTTGCCCACGACAAACATGACGGACGCCTTCCTGACCTTGCCGAGACGCGTCTGGTTGGCCACGCTGCGCTGCACCAGCTTCTTGGTCTGCAGGCGCAGAATCTCGGACACGCTCATGCCCGTGCGCCGCTTCAGGTCCTGGTACACGCCCGTGTCGTCCAGGCCCATGTCGGCCGGGTCGATGGCCGTCTTGTACAGGCCCGCCACGCCGGGCACCTTGTTGGGTAGCGCGTGCGCCAGCGACGTGTCGGTCGTCCGGTTGTTGTCCGTCATGGCCGACCGCTCGAGGATGTACTGCAAAATGTCGGCGTCGGTCGGGCCCCCGCCCGTATCATCCAGATCCTTGCCCGACTGCTGCTTGTTGACCTCGTCCTCGAGGTACTGCTGGAACGCCTTGTGCGCCGCCTCGCGCACCTCGCCCGGCCAGTTGCCCTCGGGCGTCTTCTTCCACTCGTCCGGCACGAAGTCGGCCAGCGTCTTGAGCTTGCCCGTCACCTCGCCGACCTGGAACTTGTCGGCCCACCGGACCAGGTCCTCGGTGAACTCGTCCATGTTCATGAAGCGGGCGAGCGGGTCGGGAGCCTCCTTGTTGCGCGCGCGCTTGTCGATGATGGGCTGGTTCTCGGCAAAGTCGTCGATGTAGGGGAGCTTGTACGGGTCGTCGCGCAGGCGGCCCTGCACCGTCAGGTCGCGCGGGTCGATGGCGGCCTCGCCGGCCTCGAGGGCGGCGATCTGCGCGGGCGAGTACTTTGTCCGCAGCACCTCGAGCTCCTCCTTGGTGTACCGCGGGAACTTTTCTTTTGTGAAGTCGTCGATCTGCTTCTCCGTCATGAGGCCCATGTCGGCGGCGCGCACGTTGGCGAACCGTGGCCGCCGCCTCGCCGCCAGCTGGGGCGAGCTGTGGAACTGGCGGGCAGCGAGTTGCTGGCATGGTGTTGTCGACGGAGCGGCACATGGCGCACCCGGCACGGCGGCCAGGCGCCCGGAGATGAGCCTCCTGGCTGCTGGGCGTGCTACGCTCATGGTTCCCCGGATTCAATTGACTCGGCCACTCCCCGGTGGCTGGTGGTT
Source organism: Chaetomiaceae sp. PF1801 (assembly GCA_023628475.1). Lineage (NCBI taxonomy): Eukaryota > Fungi > Ascomycota > Sordariomycetes > Sordariales > Chaetomiaceae > Chaetomiaceae sp. PF1801. Next base: position 128,572 of record JAMAKQ010000062.1, read on the forward strand.
TGGCGGGCGAGGACTCCGGGTCACGTATCGCTTCTCCAATCTCGGCCGAGGACTGCGCGGGCTGCGATTCGCAGTTCGGATGGGCCAGCAATTTTTTTGGGCCCATGCTTGCCAAGCGCGAGGCTGACGCTTGCCTAACTTTCAGGGCAGCAACGGCCTGCCGATCAGTGAGTCTGGGGTCCCGATGGATTATGGAAGCATTCACTTGACTTAGCACGTGACCGATTCGTAAGGTACCAACTCAATGACATTCATTCCAGTTCATTTGGCTGTGTATCTGGGCTACCCCATCCTTTCGAATTACCTGCATGAACAGAGAACCTCTGAGAGTACGAACTTTGATTGAGCCGCTGAATGCTTTTGGCGTTGCGTAGCCACTGACTGGCCCAGACGTGAAGCACTCATCTCAGCCAATCTGCCCGCGGCTTATCGAATCCAATCGTTCGAGTCTGGCGCAAGCCTGAAACACAGACGAGGATCAGAGTCCCTTTTCGGCCGTTTTTACCGCTGGTGCGAGGCCAAGACGACCCCGGATCAGGCCCGCATCTCGACATCTGGCAGCCAGGGGAACTGCACCCCCATTGTGACGTCGGCAGTTTCACATGGCCGCGCCAAGTGGCCCGCCATTCTCAAGCCCATTTCACAACTCCTGCCTCCCCTTTCCCTGTCCATCTCCTTCAGCCTCTCTCAGCACATCACCAATTCATAGTAATTCCCTTTCTCTTCGTCCCAACAATCATTTGCCACGGCGCAGGCGGCCGCTCTCGATTCTGTTTATTACCCCCGCTGGCGGCTTCAACTCCACTTTCATTCAAGAAACCCAAAGTCTCGAACGGTTCAGTCAACCGCCGCCTACCAAACCTAATCCCGAGGACGCCAACATCGAGATGGGACAATTCGACTGGTTCGGCAAGATCGGCGCCACGTCACAGGCCGTCGCCGTGCTCAACGACCAGCCCATCCTCTTCACCATCCTCATCATCGTCCTGATCGCCGTCATCCTGCAGTGCGTCCTGATATGGTACATCCACTATGCCACCATGAAGCCCGAGCAGAAGGTCAAGAAGGACAAGAAGAAGAAGCCGGCGGCGAAGAAATGAGAGTCCGACAGCATCGGGGTGGAAACGGGGAGGTTGGGTCAGGGACAGTCTGGGCGCCGCGTTCGAAGGCAGGCGGCACCGAGCTTGAGTGACCAAGGGGACTGCATCGGAGAAGAGGCGGGGAAACGTGCGAGGGCGCCAGCATGGCCGAGACGACGAGCATTCTCGATTCGAACATTGACTTTGAGCGGGTTCCGGTAACCTGCTTCCAAGATTCTACGCATGGCTGAGTCGCGCCATGATCAGGGGCCTTCCTCCTGATTTGCTAGGAGCGTGGACGACGGGACCTGCGTTTGCCGGCGGCTGGCATGAATCTGCTTGAATTCAATCACCGGTGCGATCGCTGAACGGCGCGGCACCTGAATGTGGTGGTAGCGGGTATGACTGGTGATCTTGGGTGTGGGCGTGGAATCCCGCGACGGGAGACCAAGGGTGCTCTTCATGGTACATAATATATGTTTGGTTTTCGTCGCCGTCCCAATCTCCTCCTCCCTCCTCGTCTTCCCCGTCGTCGAACCCTTCCGAGTAAAGAAGCTGGGGGGTTGATGGCCAATCGACCTGGTGATCTTGCGGATCCGGCTGTCTTTCGATCGGGTAGACGTTTCCTTGCCCGTCGGTGTAGAAGTAATCGCCCTCCGAGCTGCCGGTCCACTCGTCCGCCGCTATCTGAATATCCTCAGACATATAGGGCTCGGCTGAGTGCGGGAACCCGCCCATCTGTGGTTGGTCTGGGTCGGCAAAGACTTCTGTCCCAGCATCGTACGGATCGTCGTCGGCGACTAGGTCGTAGTCCTCCATGACAACGAGGGCATCGCTGTCGAAGTCATCGATATAGCATGGAGACGGGTCCAACTCGTGCCCTGTCGGAGCCAGCTGGGATACCGCCTGTTCGGCACCGACTTTCTTTCTGGCAAACGGCGCCTTGATCGGTTCTGGTCGAATACGAGTTTGACACAACGACCATAGCCGCTTCTTCACCTCGTCCATGGTCTCGGACTCGACATCCACAGGTTTCTGGCCGTCGTCAGGTGGTGTTCTCGTTTGCACAAGGAGCTCTAGCTTCTCTCTTAGTGTCGGAGATCGGGCGTGCCTCAAGCGAGCGATCCCGGCAGCGATCGTGGGGATGACCTGTGCGTGGATAGACATCGTCTGCGGCCCTGGTCAGCACTACAAGGCCAGAGGTGACCGTGGTCTCTTACCTGAAGATAGCCGAGATCCCAAACCGCTGGGGCAATATCGGCCAACGAGGGCGATGTCATGCTCCTTATGGTTCTCATCCCAGGAAATGCTCCTCTGACGCCGATGAGTTTTCGAAATGCAAAGTCCAGGAGGCAGGCCATGTCCACAATGGCCTCCGACACCAGCGACTCGATGTCTTCTGGTTCGCCATTGCCATGAATTGCGTCAGGCCGCGGGTCGGGCATGGAAGAGGCGCCAGGAAGAGCGTCGTTGGTCTCCTCCTGAGCCACAGTTGCTTTCCTGGTTCTCTTGGGATTGCTTCTGAGGCTGTACCGATGATTTGGTGGTGTTTCGGGCACATTCGGGACCAAGCTCAAGGGTTCCGTAGCCACTTGCTGTGATGCCTGGGCCTTGCTGTGCGCTTTGTTCCTCGCTGAATTGAAGCTGTAGTTGACCTCGCATTTCAGACCCTGAAATTGGGCTGAAGGCACGTCCGGTGGTGCGATCATCTCGGATGAAAGGTCCGGGTGGTGAAGGAAGTACCGAGCGCTGGCATGGTTGTGATCTAGCCGAGCATGGGAGGTGTGATCTGCTCGGAGTTCGAGACCTGTGTGTTTCCAGACCTGGAATGTCAGAGAGCACCCAATCTCGAGCCAAGATGCGACTTACTGAACAATCTAGCAAAAAGCTTGCGACAGCGGCCATGATGCTCGGGTCGAAGCTTGCCGGGTCGGGAACTTGGCCATTGATCAAAGACAAGACCTCGACTTGACAGGATCCGGCCTTCGAAATCCAAATAGTGCCACTCGATGAGGCCTGGCACAGCTCTTCTGCCGTAGGAGTTCCGGACCACGATGGAGGAAGGGCTATTGTCAAGGAGCTCGATAACGTGAGAGTCAGGTTCGGAGTCTTTCCGGCAACCTTGAAGCTTCCAAGGTCGATCGAGACAGTAAGCATTGCAATTCCAAGCAAGTGCGCCTGAGAAGAGATGGCGGCCCATGGGGAGCGCCTGGCTAGAAGAAGCCCAAGGCATCGACGCAGAAATGAAAGGCGGAAGGACAAGTAACTTCGAATTGTCGACGGTTGGGAGGTCGGAGGATGTGGCCTCGAGTCAGATTAGGGCGGCAACAGACATGGGGTCGTTGAACATTGCTGAGGCAGGTGCAATTACCCGTCTTCACACTGAATTCAGATTTGAACCTGATGTGGAAGGAGCACCCACTCTTGAAGGCAGGTCTCCCCGTCCGGAAAGAACCACTTAGGGATACTGCAAGTCAAGTGTCATACTGTCCTTCAACTTCAGTGTCTTCAGGCAGATAAGGTCTGAAAAAACTTACTTGTGAGAGTTAGGTACTCCTCCGCTCATCGGTCAGTCTTGGACGCACAAGTCTTCGAAATCAAGGGCCTTGTGCTCATTGCTTGGTCACCGGCCACTACCCAAACGTCTTCCAGATGGGATCTGTATTACTGTTTACTTGAGTTCGACGAGATTTGGGGGCCGGGCTTTTTCTCCCTCCCATCTAACAAACAGCGCTGCGCACTGGAACCCGCCCTCATCAACGCAGGTCAACAAGGAAAACCATGAGTGCCGCCCCCAAAACCCGATATAATTTTGGTGATTTCTTTTTCTCGGCACCCAGCATCCCGAAAGAACACGGCATGCCCAATGAATGCTTATCCCGTATGTGTATCTTTACGTCCCAGAGGAGAAGAGAGAAAAGGGGCAGAGGTAAAAACCACACGAACGCAAAAACACAAATCTATCATGGCCCGCCCTCGCCAAACTCCCAGAGACAGATGCAAATTTAGCCGTGTATCCGATCCCTCAGAATCAGAGGGAATGACCAAACCCTCCCTCGTTTTCCCTGAACCGGAACCCAACCGAGGGAGCATGCCCGGCCATGATGCTTCACCGTCGGAGACACACCTCGTCTCGACCACGACGGATAGGGTGGACTCTGTACCCCTTCCCTCACGAAGTCAGAAAACGACGCAAAAAAAACAAAGAGAAAACCGGCCTGACACTAAAGCAAAGAGAGTAAAACGCAGACCGGGGATAAGTCCTTTGCCATGTCGAGAATGTGCCTGGGTCAGACGCCGGGACTTGAAAACCTAGCAGATTTTCCCTCTTCCAAACGAACCAGCGCACCCCTCGACATGGCAAGGCCCCGAGGCTACCTCTTCATAGTCGACCGTTCCAGCGCCGTCTGCAGCTCCGGCCGGTCCTTGAGCAGCTCCTTGGCCTCGGCAAACGTAAACCACTTGCGCTCGCGCTTCTCCCGCTCAGGCCAATCCTGCTCCTCGCTCGTAACAGTGACCTCGTAGAAGCGGTACAGCGAGCGCTGCTTGTCCTTCGACCCCGAGGAAGAAGAATCCTTGCCGTCTCTGGAGTCTTTGCCCCCCTTGGAAGACGACGAACTCGAGACCGACGACGACGCCGACGACTTCTTGCGCGGGCTCGTCTCCTGGATGTCGCCCAGGTCGTAGTCGATCTGCACAAAGATGCCGGCCTCCTCCCAGGCCTCGCGGGCCGCCGCCTCGTGGCACTCCTCGTCCGTCTCCCAGCCGCCCTTGGGCAGCACCCAGCCCTTGCGCCGCGTCGACTGGATCAGCATCACGTACGTCTTGTCCTCCGTCAGCGGCACCACGCCGGCGACCAGGCGCTCGCCTTTTGAGTTGTATCCTGTGAGACAGCGTCAGTTTTTACTCTGAGCTGCAGTGTTGTCTTGGGAAGGGTGCCGGCAGAGTGGGGGCCAGGGCGGAAAGATGCAGGTGCATTTTTTTCTTTCTCAGATTCCCTTCCCTCGAACTCTTGGCCCGTCTGGCATTTCTTTCGTGGGGCGCGGGGCAACTCACTCTGGTTACTCCTCCCGGTCCGCGACTCCATCGAGCGATTGTTCCCGCTTGCCGCCATGTTTGCCAATGATATTCCTTCAGCCGGGTGCTGACTGTTTGGAAGCCCGAGGTGAGCACCGAAAGATCGTCGCGGAGAGAGGGTTCTAGTTGGCTCCGAAGGTTCCGAACAGTCCCGGGGTCGCAGGAGACAGCTGTAGAACGAAACGAAATGCGACCTGTGCTCAACAAGTCGTCTGCAGCATGGTCGTCGCTCTGGTATCGAGTCGGGGTGAGGCGGTGAGTTTCTCGGTCGACCGGGGTTGTTTTCGGCGCGGTTCACCGTTGCGGTTTTGGCGGTCTTAGGAGCTCAATTCCGGCGCGCGGTGAAAGAAGTCGCTGCGCAGGGTTCCTCGGAGACACCGCGCGAATAGCGAGACTTGCTCTGAACGAGGCGTGACTTTTGCTGAGAAAAACAAGCGAACGAGGCCGTAGCTTGTTGCGGCGCAAAGGTCTCGTGCAAGGGTATTTTCCTCGGTGGGCAGGAAGTCGGGGTCGCTCGGGGAGGCCACAAAGCGAATGGAAGCCTGGGTCGGTCCTCGGATGAGGGAAGGAGGCGGTCGAGGGTTGTGGCTCGCAGTCGGAAGAAGGCGCGCAAAGTTGGGCGGGCCGGCGTCGAAACAGACTTTTGCTCTCTACGCGCACGCGCTTGGCAACTACCGGATGGAGGTGAGCGGTAACGAGAGTTGGCCACACCGAGAGCGGGTGGGACGCAACGGTTTTCCAACAGGCTGCAAAAGGAAGAAAACACAACGAGGCTCGGATCGAAGAACGACCTAACGGCTCGAAAGATGCGCTTGCCAAGGAGGTGATGTGGCCAGAGTGTACCTGGGGCAAGGCAGTAAGGTATTCAAGTGTGTGCCTGGAGAAGTGACTGGACAATGACAGATTGGAGGTAGGTAGGTAGTGACCGCTGCTGAGCGGGCAGGGAGTTGGTTGCCCCCAGCTCAGGATGGAGGGGCAGTTCCCGGGAAGATCAGAGGTCCAAGTTGGTCTTTATACTCTAAAAGTACAACGTAAGGTACATGACAAAAAAGGGCGAAGACTCTGTTCCGGCCGAGCCATCGAGGCAAAAGAAAGCTAGCAAGCAGCTCCCTGCAGCCTGGCCTGTCCGCCGCACACGCATTCGGCGCGGCAGGGGTAGCTTCTGGCTGGATGGTCTTTTCCAACGGGTGGGTGTGTACCCCACACTGGCGACGAGGCGGTGGTCATGACGGAGGCAGACGTGGGCAGGATTTGGGAGCGGAAGGGCAAAAGCACAATGGGGGAGAAAAGAGGCAAGCTCCAGCAAAGAGCGAGTCAAAATTTTTGCCAATTCTTGGACGGGCTGCTAACGAAAAACGCTGGGTGTGGAACTGCCGTGTTGGGACGTGGGGTACGTACCTTCCTGTCTCGTCTTTGACGGACAGCAATCGGTGACCGGGATCTGTTGCCGCCGCTCCCCGACCGGGCCTTCAACTCTTCCTACCTGGAGCTGGCAGCGAGACAGGTTCAATAATCCATCAGACAAGAAAAATTGCTGAAAGAGGGCTTTTATATTTGAGCAACCAGTTGGTAGCATGACCTGAGTGCGGTTCGAGTCCATTGTATTCGAAGCAGCTCTCTGCGCGGCATTGACCAACACCTCTCAAACGAGTCAGAAGCTGCGATTCGAATGCACACTGAGCAGCCTGAGCAGCGAACAGCGGGCCGGCATCCTTGGAAGCCTTCCGGGCCTGAGCTGTCCAATTCAGCTTACACTGCCAGTGCAACACGTTTTCAAAGAAACTTGAAGTCACAGCCATTCATTCCAGAAGATTTCCGTTCCAAAACGCCCCGGAGCCCAGACTCGGACCAGGCCGGCATCTGCCCATTTCAGCCCCTCCGTCAGATCTCGTGCCCCGCACAGCGCAGCCGAGAGCGCACGGGCCAAGGGAGCAGGGCTTTGGAACCGATTGGACCCTGGAATCTGCAGGCCACGATCTCGAGTTTCCTCAACCCATCTTCGGCAGAGGGAAGAAGATTTGTTGGATTCTGAAGATTTCAAGGCCGGTTTGCTGAGGGTGAACTGGGATAAGCCGAGCAAAGCGCTTCAACGGATTTCCATCCGTGTATTCACCAAAGGCATGCCAAACCGGAACGAAAATGCGCACAGGTCCCAGCTTGGACGCCCCCAGTCCAGTGGTTCAGCGCAACGAAATGCGGGGCAGCCGGCTGGCAAGGCGAAAACGGCACCGATGGTGGGGGTCATTAGGCGCCTGAGCAATCTCATCTTGGGTTGCTTCCGATCTCACCAACCATCACTTCCATTCCCGGAAACCAACCTTACCGTGTATTGTTCATCCCAACTGGGCTATAATATCCCGAGGTCGACACCCTTCAGGACAGGCATTTAATTGCTTGTTGGACGTCACCGTCACCTCACACCGCAGGCAATCATCCATCCCTCGTGTCTTGCTCCCCCACGCTGTCTTGGAGCTCGAAGCGGGGCATCGGGTCGGGTGATGTCGACCAGCAGCTCACAGCTTCTCACAGTCACAGCAGTTCACAGCCTGGCACCGATTGTTTCTCCAATCTCTCACCCCGGCCGGGTTCCGCCGCCCTGCAACAGACGCCTGAGTTCCACCGTCGAGAGTCCACTGAGAGCCTCCGGACGGACAGCCGCAGGTCCCGGATCACAGTCATCACACGCCACGCGCCATCCGTTCTGCAGCCTTAAGTCCTGGGGGCCTTCGCCTGCCCGAGCCGGCACTTCCTGTCTCCGAGCCGGTCTGCCCGCTCCGGCCGTTCAGACACAGCAGTTTCAACGTTTCCGATCTCACTATATAAACGCCATTGTCTCGCGGGATCCGACGCCCAGGTCGAATCCGCCCATCAAGCCGACGCCGGCGGCTGTGGCCCTCGCCTCGCCCGACTGCCCTGCGCTGCCCCGCTGCGCTTCGCCCGGCCCGGAGAAAGCCTAACCAGCAGGCCCTACCCGCGCGTGGTTCCACCGCCGAGGGCAGGATGGAGATGGAGGGCACAGGCATGCAGACGACCCCTGATGATGCTGCAGCACGGTACTCGTTCCTCTTCCCAATCGGTGAGTCCCGACGTTTCAAGCCATCTCACCCAACCATTCGGGCCATGTGCGTCCATGCCACCCTGCCGTTGGCCAACCCGCCCAGGCGGCCACGCGATCTCCTCCCGCATTCTGCGCCGAGTGGCTCCAGATCTGATGTTCCCGTTTTCGTCCTTCCACGTCAGGGATCCTCCAGCCCGCCTGGGGAATGCTATCCCACGCTCACAAAGCGCCGTCTTCTTTTTCTTCTGTCAGAGATTCGGCCGCCGCCATGGGACTTTGCTGGCTTGGCCAGGCCCCGTATGGAACACGGCCATTTTGTTTTCCCATGCTGTTCCACTTACTTACACTTTCGTGGTGTTGTGCTCCCTAGCGGGACGAGACCCTGCCCGTTTAAGCATTGTTGCCGTATCCACCACGTGCATACGGTACTCTCACAAGGCAACATGATATCTCCAATGCCTCTGACACCTCAGCTGGTGTTACTCGCTGATGCTGACCGTAATCCATAGGATACAGCAACTCATCCGAGTGTGGGTACTGCCGCCAGACTCGCCGTGGTCAGTCTACAAAACGTGAATCCCCCCCTCCCGAGTGACAACATCCACGTCTTATCCCACATGTTGTTTGTAAATAATCCGGGGTCTGCCCGGTCCCTAGCGAATCAGGGGAACACTTACACCTCCGTTCAGTCCTTGTCCCCCACTTACCATCCTCTCACGAGCATACACCCTACCAAGTACTCCTTAACCCATGTCTGTCGCTGTCTAACAACTAGCCTCTACAGGGTACTCCTATTATGCCATCGCAACATCCCTGACGCCTGCCTTCTACCAGAAGCTCGTGGATCGATGTTGGAGGCGCTCCGGGAGCCTGCTGTACCGGCCGAATCAGAGACACTCTTGCTGCCCGCACTACACGCTGCGGCTGGACTCGGCCCAGTTCAAGCCCACCAAGGACCAGCGTCAAGCCGTCAACCGCTTCAACCGCCACATCATCGGAGACGGCTATGTCAGGGAGGCGGCGCGCATACACCCCCGATCCCGCGCCGAGGTGAGGAGGCGCAAGAACGTCTTTGACCTGGTCGAGCGCATCCACGAGTCCGAGGCCGAGGTCCTCAAATCCCCGCCGTCGCCGGACCAAGTCTTCACCGTCACGCTCGAGCCGGATACCTTCACCGAGGAGAAGTACGCCATCTTTGAGAACTACCAGCGCATCGTCCACCGCGAGCCCCCGGACAAGATCTCGCGGCACGGGTTCAAGCGCTTCCTGTGCAACTCGCCGCTCCGCCGGGGGAGCGTGGCCGGGCCGGACGGCAAGCACCGCCCGCTGGGGTCGTACCACCAGTGCTACCGCATCGACGGCGAGCTGGTGGCCGTCGGCGTGTTGGATTTGTTGCCGGACTGTGTCAGCGCGGTGTACTTTCTGTATCACGAGTCGATTCACTGGCTGAATCCGGGCAAGCTGGGCGCGCTGCGCGAGATTGCGCTCGCACGCGAGATGGGGTATCGCTGGTGGTATCCCGGGTATTATGTGCATAACTGTGCCAAGATGAGGTACAAGATTGAGTACAGGCCGCAGTATGTGCTTGATCCGGAGGATTTGAGGTGGTATTTGTTGGATAAGGAGGCGCTGGCGAGGTTTGATGAGGGGCATTATGTCACTTTTTCGTCAAGGAGTAAGGGGCAGCAGGCGGGACAGGGCGATGGGGAGGGTATGGAGGGTGTTGTGAGCAGCTCATCACCTGAAGCAGCTATCTCCAACTTGGCGCCACCACTACCACCACCTGCTGCTGCACCACTCGAAGAACCCGGCGCCGACTCCTCCTCCTCCCCCTCTTCAAAAGCAGACGACGACGACGACGAAAACGAGGAAGAGGAAGAAGAAGCCTTCCTGCTGTCAAGCAACATGCCCGGCATCCCCTCGCTCGAGCAGATGCGCCGCGTCGACATGGACGGGCTCGTCCTAAGGTCGGATTTCTCGGACAACCTGATTGTGGCCTCGCACCTCGTCATCTGGGAGACGGAGGACATTGCGCAGTTTGGCACGCTCAAGTCCAAGATTGCCGAGCTGGTGGCGGCGGTTGGGCCGGATTTGGTGGGGGAGGTTTGTATTGACTTTCGGAAGAGGGCTAGTTAAATCATGGGATGTGTGTTTGGGTGTGTTGACGGAGGGAGAGGGGGGACGGGCAAGGGGGTGGTGAGTTGTGGTGGTGATGGGAGGTGGGGGTCAAGTTTTCAAGGGTGGTGTTGATGGTCAGCCATGTTTCTCGCCGTTTTTCGGTGTATTATTCATACACACCTATGTACATGGTTCATGACGTGGGAGGCTGTGGCGGCGTTCGTCGAAGGAGGAAGGTGGGCACATGGCGGTGGCGAGGACTCGGAGATGGACAGGGTTTCTCGACTGACTGGGATTGTTCCTTTTCTTCTAGACTTCCAGGGTTTTACGAACAGACGCCTCTCGGTAGACGAATTGGGAAAGTGATGGTGTTGTCCTCTTGCCGCTTTGGATCGGCCTCGGTCAAGGGGTGAGCGAGCCAGCCAGCCAGCCAGTCAGCCACGTGGGGGTTTGTTTACTTTGGGGCTTTACCGAAAGGGGCTTGTTGTCGTGTGACTGATCCGCAGGCTGGTCTGGACCGGTTTGGGGGTGTCGGGGGTCGTCGAGCTGTCGCGTGAGCAGGAGTTTGTGGGTGTTTTGCTGGATTTCGGGTTGTGAGTGGTGTCTAGGTGGAAGAGGTGGTCCTGGGTTTGGGTTGATGAGGGTGGAAGAGTTTCCCAGGAAGAGATGGAAGCCAGAGATACGGATCTGGAATCCTGTCTTGTACAGCACCTTCTACCGTATTGCTCTCACTGAGGAATTTGAGACATGCTGAGGGAACACTTCGCGTGGCCTGGGAGCATGCCAACGGGATCATTGCTGGGAAACGGCCACCTCGCATTGTACGGAATTTGACTTATAACTTTGAGGTTTGAACTAGGTAACCCACAAGTCCTCAAACCTGGAATGTGCTGGTGCTTGCTTCGAGAATTTAGAAAGCATACCGGTATACCTTTCCGCCAATCCTCAGGTAGTGTCCCCTTCCGGCCCAGCCTGGGACTGAGAAGAGCATTAGGCTTTGGGTCTAAGGTGATCTTGGCGAGAGGACATCGAATAAAACAAATGCTCATTGTGCTTCATCCAGAAAGTCGACAATCGAGTAGGTTCCTGTCGTACAGAGCGCCACAGCCGCCGCAACCTCCAAGCAAGCCACGGCAACGGTACCCGATCACGCCATCCTCCCCGCATGGAACCACGCATCGTCTTCCCGTCCCGTGATGGGTGTTAACAGACGACTCCTAGCTCTCCTCACAGAGAGGGAGCGACCCCTGACAGTGGCTGCAAATTTGGACCCTGGCCAAGAAAAATCAACTCTTGTTTCACTGGAAATACGCAGGCGGCTCAGCCGGAAGAATTCTGACTCCAGGAGTCGGGGGCTGATCAAAGTATCGATTCAGGGGCTGATTGTCTTCTTCGAAGCGCAGATGACGGGCCCAGAGCTAGATGGCCCTGTTCTCCCGCCTCCCCGAGGTTGAAACAACGGTGTGCATGGGTATGTTATCCGGGATTGTGCGGGGGTTTCTGAAAGATGCGGTGCTCCGCAAAGCAGGGTAGATGATACCTGGGGCCGTGATCCTGTAGGAATCGGGCAGGCTTGTGGATGGCGTAGTACCCCCCTCCATGGAAGGCAAACTGCATCTTGAAGGTCTGAGAGTCTGCACCCACAATGACGGAGTGAAGAGACCTGACAACCGAATCCATTGTAATCCCCGCCTACAACCCACTCCGCAACTTCTGCAGCTGACTGATAAGCCCGTAAGCTCCATACCCCTTAGTCTCAGTCTGCCCGCCCTCTGCCTCCGCACCTCCCGCCCCGGCACTCGCCTGCGCCTGAACCTGAACCTTCGCATTATCCCTTCTACTCGCCTGCTCCACATCCCTCAACAACTCCCTATGCCTATCCTCCACCATCTTCGCCAACCCCTCAATAAACCTAGCCCGCCCCTTCTCCTCAGCCGTGCCCTTCCACACAGCAGCCAGCTCCTTAAGCTGTTCAATGCGTCGCGCGGCGTCCTCGATGCCCTTGATCGGGTCCTCGGAGTTGGCGAGCAGGCGGGATATCTCGTCCCGCAGCGACTGCAGCACCTGCTGCCCTTTCTCTTCGGTGCTGTGGTTCTCGCCGCCGGCATCGGGCGCCGAGACGGAGAGGAACGAGGAGCTGACCGAGACTTCGGAGGGCGGGAAGACGAATTCCATGGCGTCGCCGAAGGTTTTGATGACGGAGTCGAGGCGGGAGCGGACGAGGGTGAGAGTGCGGAGTTGTGTGATGTAGGGCGGTTCGTCGGGTGGCGCGGCAGTCTCGGCGGGGCCAGATGCAGATGCAGCGGGCTTCTCGTTGGCGACGGCGGCCGCCGGCGCAAGAAGTGACATGCGCCGCTGGTGCGCGGCTGTCCCATGGCCATCGGCTGATGCCCGCGGCTCGGTGACGCTCTCCCGGATGCCGCCGGGCACGAACTTGGCAATGTCGTCCTCGAGCCCGTCGGTCAGAGTCTCTGCCAGCCCAAGGGTCTCGCCCCGCAAGAGCTCTACCTCGTAGGCTAGCCGGCCGCCACTCCTGAGGATGTCGTTTGTGAGCTCGGTTAGGGTGTTTGCGAGCCGGGTGGTGTGGGCGTTGAGCTGGGACAGCACTGCCTGGGTCTGTATGGATAGCTCCGCAAGTGGCACCGCGCCCTGGCTGGAGCCTTGACTTCCGGATGTTCGGGATGAGGTCTGTAAGGGCGGTAGGGTGGCATTGAGATATGAAGCGGGATCGAATGAGGGAGTCAAGAAGTCCTGCAGAAAGGGGTCGGCGACATGTTGGGATTGAGGCTGGATGGGTCGTTTCGACTGCTGTCTTGCGTGGATGGCGATGCTTCTGGTGCCTGATGCGGCACTACTTTGTCTTGATCGTGCAGGCTTTGAGTCCCAGGCCATTGTGCGGATTTTCAGGTAGGTATCAGCGTGAGGGATGCCTTGTGGTGCAGCTTTCCAGGTTGAACCCCAAAGTGCCCAAGCTGTTTTATTGTCGCCCTTGTCTGCTCTGTATGATGTGAATAATGGTTTCCATTTGCATCTATATTCCGATGGGAATGATAGATTGAAGCGATGACCGGGTCAACAAGTGTTCGATGTTGGACGTGTCTGGCTTGTTGGACCCAAGTCTAAGGGGAAAAAGTACCAGGTCGTGCGATGAAGAGGAGAGGTGAGTTGAGGCGCCTTGGCTTCCACTGGCAGCCGGCGCCATCCGGCGACAACTGACAGCTGGAATACAGTACCTTATCTGTTATTCTGTGTTGTTTCAAGACTCCACCCATGACTGAACGACGTGCAAGTTGCCAGATTTCTTGCCAAAAAGAGCACACTCACACCAAGGCTAACCTCTAAGAGTCAGAGGCATCCTTTGAGTCATCATGTCCAATGTTTTGGACATTGAAGTGATGCAGAGATGTCCTCGAGGGATTGGGGAAATGCAAGGCTGCTGCTGCCTCGGACAGCACGATGCTCGTTTCCCAGTTGACCTATTGTCCTGTCCCAGTAAGTTGTTCCGTTGAGGAACTGAAGCATAGTGTGTCTGGACTTTCAAGTGATTGCCAGACTCGAGATTGGCTATGGCTCGGTTTCTGAACGAGGAATCATTCAGTTTTACTTGGTTGGCACAGTGTGCAACTTCTTGCAGCCCTGTTTCCCGTCCTTTCGACCTGAACCCCGCCGTTGCTGCCTGCCGTGTGCCAATGTGGAAGGCGTACCTCAGTTTATTGACGATCTGACCTCAAGCTCCCAAAAGTCAAGTCAACCTTTTCAGACCTGGAACCTCCATGCAGTCGGGTTCTCGGTCAGACCGCAACGTGCCAGTGCGCATGGTTGCGTCAATCGGCGCGCGTCCGGGAGCATCATTTTCGAGGTCACTTCCTCTCAACATCGGCCCCTGCACCAGCCCTTTCTCCTAGCCTTCACGTCGCCCAGAAAGCCTTGGGCGTTTCTTGTCGCTTCCTGAGCAAGAGGTGCAATGCGAAGAAGCCGGAAGGCGGTCCTTTTATGATCGTCCAAACAAAAGCCGAACAGAACAAGGCTGTCAATCTCCTCGGGCCTTACCTCCGTCAACCTTCAATATCCGCCGCCCAGCTGCGCCCTGCCACCGATTCGCGTAAAAGGCGACGGCGACGATCGACTTCTCTAGGACACAACACTCCCCCAGCCATAAGGCTGGCAACAGACACGCCCGCGATTTCCAACCAACCTCTGGCTCGACTTTACTCAAACAACCCCGGTCTTCTCATGCTCTTGCGCCGAAGCCATGGGCTTCAAGAAGTTCAGAGCCGATGTCTCGACAGCTGCCCAGAAAGTGGCCAGCGGCGCCATCTCGGGCGTGCTCTCCGTGACAAACGGCGAGTCTGACGGCGGAATCGTCATCAAATACCGCCACGAGAGTCTCCCGGGAGACGTTGGCATTCATGCCCTGGCCCAGGACCCCGGCGAATACCCCGACGGAAACATGTTCATGGTCTGGACCGACGACCCCGATCCGCCCCAGCCCGTTGTGGCTGCCGTCAAGGCCGCTCAGGACTACCTCTCGGGCATGTCCGTCTACGAGATGGTGATCGAGTTGGCGAATCTTCTCAAGAAAGAGTTTGCTCGTGCCGCCGACGGCGAGGATGATAGCCTGGACGAGGCCGACGAAGAGGACGACAGCGACGACGACTACGACGCCGCATATGACGCAGACTACCCTTCTGATGGAGACGAATTCGGCTTGCCCTCATCATTTCCCCAGTCATTTCGCTCGAGGGCGAAGCTGACAGAGACTCCGAAGCCCCTGCTCCAGCGCATCAGACGGGACCTGCGCCAGGTGAAGCAAGCCGGCTACAAAGTCGGTTTCCTTGACGCCTTTGGCAAGACGGCCGCCACGGGCATCGTCTCCATCTCGGTCCGCGTCGACAAACTAGCCCTGTCGGACCAGGCCATGGAGGCTTGGGACGTGAAACCCACCGAATACATCGTGCTCCTCCTCCGCTTCGAGAATCGATACGACTCTCTGGAGCGCGTCATTGCCCAGGCGGCAGCTCACACCGAAGTGTCGTTTCGCATCGGGAAATGCAACAAGTACAAGCCCTCGCTCCGCCAGGCCCTGGGCGTGTTTGCCGAATCCAACCGCGCTGCAGCCGCCGAGACGGAAACACAAGATGTCACCCACCTTGAGAAGCTCTTCATCTCCAACTCCCTGGACTCCTTTCTCAACGAAAGCTTCATCTCCCTCCTCAAGATCCGCGAGACCTCCGGCCTGGACTGGGAAAAGGCCAACGAGTATTTCTTGACGAGGATCGGGCTCTGCGCCGAAGAACACAAGCTCCCCGACCCAAGGTCCCTGACCGCGTCCCATCAGACAACCCAGGACTCCGACGTCGCAGCTGGTCGGCACCATGTTCTCGCTCGGGACCATCTCTTGGAGAAGAGTCACACGAACGAGCGCAGCCTGCCCCTCGTCGCAATGCAGTTCGCCATGCGCTACTTCGTCAAGTGCACCGAGTACTGCCTGCGTTGCCATCGTCGCCTTGAGAAGGGCTTCGAAGCCCTCCGGCCCTACGTCTGCTCTGACCCGCTCTGCTTGTTTCAATACATGGCCATGGGATTTGGACCTGCTGTCGAGCACGAGATTCTCACCGAGCCCTATGTCGTCGATCTGCTCGTCAGCTTGTGCTACGCGGCCATTCAGCCATATTACCAAGGTGGGTATGGCATGTCCGTGGCGTCCCATACGGACTCCAAGCTCCCGATTCGCTCCCTCCCGGTTGGATTGCGCCTCAGGGTCCCGGATCTGTGCAACTTGACGGCTACTCCTCTGAAGGCAAAGGTGGCGGCTGATAAGTCCCATCTCATCTTTGACGAGGACGGCGCTCAGAGCTTTGTCGACCGTCTGACGCCCAATCAATGGCTCGCGTTCCGCATGCCTGGAGAGTCCCGAGGATTTCACGCACGCGTCCTAGAAGTCAGCAGCCCCGCCAAAACGGCCTTCATCAAGGTGATGGGCGAATCCTTCGTCTCCTGGGCGACGGGCCAACAGCAACAGAGCGCAACTGGGCCGGGGTTTGGCGCCGTGTATGGTCTCAACTCAGGCAACACCAAGGGCTCTTCCAACCCGTCGGAAATGAGCATTGTCGATGTTTTCCCCTACGACGCCGATTTCGATTCCATGGATGACAGCAGCAAGGGGGTTACCATGCGCCACCTCCTCGACACCCTGCCACCCATCCTCGAAATTGCCGACTGGCTGACCAGCCACCCGCATCGCACTCTGCGTTCCATGGACCGCATTTCTCCGGCCGTAGCTTCCCTTCTCGGGTGGATTGTGTCTTCGAACCGCTCGTGCATCTTCCAGGTCGACCGGTCGCGGCCTATCGCTCGACAAGGGACGGAAGGGTCCGACACCAAGGCAGGCGGGTCTACAGCTCAGGACACGGGGACTCTGGAAGTATCGGCAGTAGCTGGCAAGGGCAGAAACCGGGAGCATGAGCGGATCCTGGGCATGGACGGCTGGATCCAGTTCCGCTTTGCGCAGGGCTCGCCGGACAAGGAACTGCGCTTCAACCGGGCACTCCAGGAGGTTGCGGCACGCAAGCCCATCCACAGCAACCCGACCATCTTTGCCTGGCATGGGAGCGGCCTGGCCAACTGGCACAGCATCGTCCGGACCGGCTTGGACTACAAGGACGTCAGGTGTGGTCGCGCCTACGGCCATGGTGTCTACTTCAGTCCTCACTACAGCACAAGCATGAGCTACTGCAACAGCCATGGGGGACAACAGACGTGGCCCAACTCGGACCTCGCGATCACGACGTGCCTGAGCATGAACGAGATCATCAATGCTCCGGACGAGTTCGTGTCTAGCACACCGCACTACGTCGTCTCTCAGCTGGACTGGCATCAGTGCCGGTATCTGTTTGTCAAGACAGCTGGGCAGGTGCCCTTCAATGGCACAGCCAAGCAGCCGGTAACCCAGAAGGCAGTCAATGGAAAGAAGACCACGACCTACTACCCTCAAGCGCCAGGGCTTGAGATTATCGGGCAGTCGGGCAAGCCCCTGCAGATTCCCTTGTCTGCCATCCCGTTCCGGACCATCGGCCCGGCAGCCAGCACGTCTTCGAGCCCTGCCAAGCGGGCGGTGCGCCTTTTGGAAGACAGTGACGGTGAGGATGCCGAAGACGTCTCCATCCTGTTCACGGACAACGAGGACGACGCCGCCGCCGGCCCGCCAGCCAAGAAGTCGTCGCGTGCCTCTAGCATGGACACGCCGATCACACACGAGCAGTACGTGCCTTCCTTTTCCCCAAGACTCCAAACAGGTCTCACTAACCTCCACAGTGGCGGCGCCGCCGGCCCGCCGACACCAGCTAGCCTCAACCTTGACCGCGCCATGACCGACTTCGAACCGGGCTCGCTCGACCTGTCCTCGCTCCCTCGGCTCCAGCCGCCCTCGTTCGCCACCGTGCCCGCGAGCAAGGCCCTCAGCCGCGAACTCAAAACCCTCCAGGCCATCCAGGCGCAGAAACCGCTCCACGAGCTCGGCTGGTACATGGGCTTTGACGCCGTCACCAACCTGTACCAGTGGATCGTCCAGCTGCACAGCTTCGACCCTTCTTTGCCTCTCGCGCAGGACATGAAGAAGGCGGGGATCACCTCCGTCGTGCTCGAGCTGCGCTTCGGGGCGGATTACCCCTTCTCGCCGCCTTTCGTGCGCGTCGTGCGCCCGCGGTTCTTGCCGTTTATGGAGGGCGGCGGAGGGCATGTCACTGCCGGCGGGGCGATGTGCATGGAGCTCTTGACGGCGTCGGGGTGGAGTCCGGCCAGCAGTATGGAGAGTGTGTTTTTGCAGGTGCGCATGGCCATGTGTAGTCTGGAGCCGAAGCCGGCGAGGCTGGATAAGAGGTATGGGATGGGATCGAGGGGGGCGGATTATGGTGTTGCGGAGGCGATTGAGGCGTTTGAGAGGGCGGCGAAGGCGCATGGGTGGGCTGTGCCTGTGGGGTTGAGGGTTACTGCGAACGGGGTTTGAGAGGGGGTTGGCTGAGGGTGGGTGGTTGCTGGGTGCTGATGGCTCACTGCTGACCGGTGGCTGGTTCAGAGGGAGAGGGATTATGGGAACGGGTATGGATGGGTCGAGATGGATGACAAGGACAAGGAACATGATGGGTCTGGCGTTATGAGGCTTTGCATTTGCTTGGGTGGGATGGGATGGTATGGCGCATATAGGTGGTGGGAAGACGAAACAGGCGGGTATGCATACATGGAAACACACGGAAACGGATCATGGGAGATATGGCTTGGGATGGTTCTATGAAGAAATGAGCCGGAAGGCAAGGCACATGCATATTTATTTATGACTTGAGATTGTTGAATGTGTAATTAGATATGGTAAGCTTGGGAGGCAGCGCGGGATAACACAGCAGCTTGCCTATGAGTGCCTTTTCGCTTGGGTTGGTGATATGATCATTTGAGGAGGACGGGGGGTGATAATAGCGGTAGGTTGCGAGGGGTGTGTCCAAGCCTCCTCGGCTTGTTTGTCAGCGTGTGTTTCGCCTCCCCTATCGGAGATTTTTTGTCTTCCCTTCCAGCATCCGCACTTTAGCCCCTATTTCGTTCATTGTCAACACGGGCTCAGGGTTAGGGTAACTACACTTACTGTCGCTGACGTGGAGCTGCTGGGAGATTTACACCTCTTTTCGGAACACGGATGTGACACATTCATCACTCTCATTAAATTTTCTTGCTTTACTTTCTGCTTTTTTATTTTATTCTCCGATAATTACCTTTCTTCCCTGTTTCTTGAGCAGGCAAGACTGGACAGATCAGGGTTAGGGTGAATGGAACCCGCTTTCGGCTGCAGTACCCTCTGCCGCCATTCGCCCAATTTTTTTTCTCAGGGTCTTTTTGATGCAATCATTCATTCACTCTAACCAAAATCATCTGTCACCGGCTTCCCGTGCTGTATTTATGGACGGAATTCCATCATGAGCGGCTGGCATTGATTTTTTATCTGGTCTTTAATTTTTCCCTCTTTTTCTGTCGCCACCATGTCTCGTCGGGGCGGGAATCTGGGACTGGACCGCGACGTCTATCAAATCGTGCTCAAACTCGAGGAGCAGCTGGAAGACGACAGCGGCCGCAGACCGCGCCTAACAGTGGGATCCGTCTACGACAGCATCAAGCGCTCAAATTCCAGTCTAGCACGGCAAAAGAAGCGGCCACTGGAGGACTCGATCGAGCGGGTGCTTGCGGCGCGAAAGGACCACGCCACGGCTGAGGAGCAGGAGGACTCGGACGACTTGCTCGAGGCGCAGGAGCTGGAACGGGCAAAGGCGGCAAAGGCCGAGCGCGACGCCAACTTGCTGAACCGTCAGATTGCAAAGTCGTGGGGATTTGCAGGCAGCAGCAACGAAAAGGGAACCGGCACAAGCACAACATCTACGCCTGTCGCAACACCAGCTGCAACTCCCGGCGCACCACCGTTCGAAGTCGCAGCGGGCGGGCCCAGTATGGAGGAACCCAACGGAATCGGCGGCGCAGCTTCTGGGGGTGACCGGCAAGCTAACGGCGAGCCGAGACCCAAGAAGAGGAAGAGTGCTCCCAAGGAGGTCGATCGAAGCCCGCCTGCCGGCGTCTCGATTCTCGATATTGCCGGCGTCGACGGCACTCTCGACAGGCTGCTGGACGAGGTGTGGTTCCCGCTGCGTGCCGGCGAGGCATGCGAAAAAATGGGCTACCGCTACGACAACGGCGTCCTCCTCCACGGGCCGTCCGGCTGCGGCAAGACCACTCTCGCACACGCTGTAGCCCGGAGCGTGGGCGTCGCCTTCATCCCGGTCTCTGCGCCGTCCGTCATCGGCGGGACCTCTGGCGAGTCCGAGAAGAACATCCGCGATGTCTTCGATGAGGCCATCCGCCTCGCCCCCTGTCTCGTCTTCTTCGACGAGATTGACAGCATCGCCGGCAAGCGCGAGAGCGCCAGCAAGGGCATGGAGAACCGGATCGTAGCCGAGATCATGAACGGCATGGACCGCATCAAACGGAACACCCCGGTCGGCAAGAACGTCGTCGTGCTCGCAGCCACCACCCGGCCCGAAGCCCTGGACCCGGCCATCCGCCGCCGCTTCAGCTCCGAGATCGACATGGGCATGCCGAGCGAGCTCGCGCGCGAGCACATCCTCCGGTCGCTCACGCGCGACCTGAGCCTGGCAGACGACGTCGACTTTCGGGAGCTGGCCAAGATGACGCCGGGCTACGTCGGTAGCGACCTCCAGTACGTCGTCAAGGCCGCAGTCTCCGCCAGCTGCCGGAACAAGCTCGACGAGCTCCTCCACAGAGCGCGCGCCTCACAGCCCCCAGACTACTTCTCTTCTGCCTCCCAGAAGCAACGCGACTGGCTCCTACTCGAAGAACAGCGAAACGCCCACTGGGACGAAAACCGCATCACCATGGCGCAGTTCAAAACCGCCGTCTCGCGCGTCCAACCGGCCTCCAAGCGCGAAGGCTTCAGCACCATCCCCGACACAACCTGGGCCCACGTGGGCGCGCTCGAGGACGTCCGCAAAAAGCTCGAAATGTCCATCATCGGCCCCATCAAAGACCCAGACCTCTTCACCCGCGTGGGCATCAAGCCTGCGGCCGGTATCCTCCTCTGGGGCCCGCCAGGGTGCGGCAAAACCCTCGTCGCCAAGGCCGTCGCCAACGAGTCCAAAGCCAACTTCATCTCCATCAAAGGCCCCGAACTCCTCAACAAATACGTGGGCGAATCCGAGCGCGCCGTGCGCCAGCTCTTTGCGCGGGCCAAGTCGTCAGCCCCCTGCATCCTCTTCTTTGACGAGATGGACGCGCTCGTCCCCAAACGCGACGATTCCCTCTCCGACGCCAGTGCCCGCGTCGTCAACACCCTCCTCACCGAGCTCGACGGCGTGGGCGACCGTTCGGGCATCTACGTTATCGGCGCTACTAACCGTCCCGATATCATTGACGAGGCGATCCGTCGCCCGGGGAGGTTAGGGACCAGCATCTATGTTGGCCTGCCCTCGGCCGAGGACAGGGTTGATATCCTCAAGACGCTGTACCGAAATACCGTGTCCAAGGCACGGAAAGACGCCGCCACTGCTGCCAAAAGGAAGGAGAAAGATACAGATGTGGATATGCCGGACGCCACCACAACAGCAACAACAGCGGATACCACCTTCAGCGAGGCCGACCTGGAAAAAGTCGCCCTCGACATGCGCTGCACGGGCTTCTCGGGCGCGGATCTCGGCAACCTGCTGCAGGCGGCCGCGCAGGCGTGTCTGGAGCGGGCGTATCTGATGAAGAAGAGGCATATTGGGGAGGCTGGCGGTACGCCTGCAGTGGATCCGGTCATCACCATGGAGGACTGGGAGAGGGCGCTGCAGGAGGTGAAGCCGAGTGTTAGGGATGCGGAGAAATATGCGCTTGATGGGTAGTGAGTGAGCAGAGGGGTTGGGTGGGCTGGGTGAGGAAGGGAGTTTGGGTTTTGGCAAATCATTATTGATTGATGAGAGGAGTGAGAGCCTAGGCGTTCTTCTGCGGCATTGAAGATGATATGGTGCTAGAGTACGGGAGTAGGTATACCTGGATGGGAATGATAGAGTTGTTGCCTGCCATGATCTCGCCATCGTCTCCAGCTGGCAAATCAAGACTGACTGGGGCCTGTGCCCTGCCACTTTCAACCCAACGGTCACCACTGCACCGGATCAAGTTCGTGAACAAGAGCGGAGAATCATCTTTCATCAGGCCACGCCAAGCACATCGTCTAGTAATATCATACGTCGTCCCTCTATGGTACAAGTGCAGTGTGAGAGTGCTTTACAAGAGCCGTCCCGTCTAATGCCAAAAACACGGTGTAGTGGTTGCAACAAACGGACAACGCCTCATCTTCTCGTCCCCGGCAACCGCCGACCCGTCTATAGTTGGGGCTGGTTTTTCGGCTGCTTGTCATGGTGGTAATACAACAACGCGCCAAACTCCGGTCATTTCGAAATTTAGGCGGTGGCCTCCTTGAGGAAGCTGTGGGACGTTGGTTAGTCTCGTCGTATGATTGGGGGAGGGTCTGAGGGGGGGCATACGTGATCAGGTCGTTCCTGTCCTTGTCCTTCTTCAGACCGCCGAAAGCCATCTTGGTGCCGGGGATGTACTTCTTGGGGTTCTCGAGGTAGGTGAACTGGCGGGACCGTTAGCATCAAGACCCAAGAGCATCCTAGCATTACAGCCGGGACATACCAGAGTCTCCTCGTTCCAGGTGATGCCCTTCTGCTTGTTGGCGTCGGTGTAGGCGTAGCCCTCGACGGCACCGGTCTTGCGGCCGAAGAGGCCGTGGAGCGCGGGGCCGGTCTTGTTGCCGCCGCCCTCCTCGAGGGTGTGGCACTGCGCGCAGCGCGTCTTGAAGAGGTTGGCACCCTTCTTAGCGTCACCTGTGGCGTGCGTTGTTAGCGAGCTGGGCCTGTCGAGCCGATGTGAAGGCGTGTGTTTGCGAGGGTCCTCGTGTGCTCGTCTGCTGCCCGAAGCGTGGGTCGTGGTGTCTCTCCCCCGACTCGCGATCTGGTTTGCGCTTGGGAAAATGACGCAGCGTCACGACGGCGAGGAGCCTCGACTTCCGCAGGCGGCAACAGACGGTAACCCGAGAATCTTGGAGGATGAGGCCGAGGACAGCAAAGGACTGCAGCTTTCGCATCATCCCACTGCATCCGCGGCGCCAATGGCTCGTGGAAGGCTTGCAGTGTCTGACACGATGACGGCATCGAGCGCCGGCCGGGTTCGAAATCGGGGAAACGGAAGGGAGCGGGAGTTGGCAAGGACCTACCAGCAGCGAAGCCCATCTTGTCGGTTGGGTATTAGAAGTTATGGAGGTGTAAAGGTGGGTGTTGGTGAAGAGGAGGGTATCTTGAGGATAACTTGGATGTGAGGAAGCAGGAAACAGTTCAAGAAAAATTTCGGGACGAGGTGTTAGTTGGCTGCATCACGCCGCGCCGGGCTCGTGCCGGATTTTTTGCTTGCCTTTCCTGCCTTGGTTCTGCCAAGCCCGCATCATTCAAGGCGAGAAATGTGGGGCTGAAGAAGTGTCCCACTCTTTTGCTCCAGTTGACCAATCAGCTCGTGATGGTTAGTCAGTCACTCCGGGGGAACTCGGGAACGACCGGGCGCTCTCGTCCGAGCTTTGTTTGTGCCTCGTCCCTGAGGCTGGCGGCAGAGCCAAGGCTGGAACGGAGCTAACCACAATTGGATAGCTGCTGGAACCTGCACGACTGACGCATGCCATTTTTCTGACCACTCGCGAATCGCTCTGATTGAGCCGCAACCGCGACGTCCATTGAGTTCCGAGTTGGCGTTCGGGGTCCAAGTCAATTGAGCTCCCTGCTTGACCGGGAAAGAAACGAAGCTGTCAATTCGGACATAGTCCACCTGATCGGATCCGAACCCCCGATCAACCGCCCAACATGGCGTCCACATCGGCATCCATCCCCCGCTTCCTGCCCCCGCAGTCCGGTCTGATCTGGCGCCGGACGACCCCGTCCTCCGCTCCGAGCCGGCTGTTCCGATTCAGCAGCAGCGGCAGCAGCAAACCACCCCCCTCCGGCCCCCGGGTCCTCGCCAAACCAGAGCGCTTCAACCCGCCCTCGCACGGCTCCCGCCTCCCCAAGAAGACACCCCCGCGGCACTACGGCGGCGACCTTTCCGCCGAGGAGGCCACCGCCCAGGCGGCGCGCGACTACCCAGGCCTGCCGCCGCCCCCGAACACGTACGCGCACTGGTTCCTCCACAGCCGCTGGATCCACGTCGTCATCACCGTCGTACGTTTTCGTCCCCTCCCCCCCTCCCTCCCTTACATACTCCCTCCATCACCCCCAATGGGTACTAACCATTCCATTGCTTAGGGCACCCTCTCAACCCTAGCAATCTACACCTTCGCAATCTCCTTCAAAGCCACCTCCCCCTTCGCCGACATGCTGCCCCCCGCATCCGACTACCTGTACCACCCCATCAGTTCCGTGAGGATGCTGATCGAGGTGCTGCGGCTGCACGAGGCGCACAAGACGGCGCGCATCAACGAGAAGCGCAAGCGCAACGTCGAGGACGTGGCCAAGCGCGCGGCCTACCGCAAGGCGCACGGCCTGCCGGATGAGATGGGGCTGTTTAACCAGCCGATGGCGAGGATTCGGACGGATGAGGAGATGGCGGCGGAGGCGGGTGGTGAGGTGGCTGCCGCTGGGGCTGCCGCTGTGGGTGGGGAGGGTGAGGGTGTCGGGGAGCAGCGCACCGAGGGTGGGGATGGTGCTGTTGTTGCTGAGGGGCAGGGCAAGGGGCATGAAGTGAGACGGTTGACTGAGGAGGAGAAACAGGCTGTGGTGGAGAAGACCAAGGGGAAGTGGTTGGGTATCTTTTGATTTTGACTACCAAGCATGGTGGCTTGAAGCTTGTAGGCATACATGGGTGGATTGTACATGTACAGCAGATGGGCGGCGGTCGATGGATGGGTACCGGCACGGATAGGGCGGGAAAAAGCAACATGATGACAATTTCCTTTTTTTCGCTTTCTGACCTCCTACCCCAAATCAACCCCCTCCAGCGCATCCAACACCTCATCCACCACCCCGCCTCTCTCAAGCACTTTCTGCACCAACGCCCCGAGCACCACCCTTTTCGCTCCGCCCCTCGGAGCCCTCCACACGCCCTCGACAGCCTCGGCCTCAACCAACTTTGCCTCAGCCGCCTTCTGCGTCCCCGCCGCCCCATTGCTCGCACCATACGCCGCGTTCGCCGCGTTGGCGACACCGGGCGGCGTCAACCTTGAAGGCGGGTCAATCGTGCGGATAGATAGCAGCCTCAGATTCCTCCCTGTCTCTTCTGGCGCGGCTTCGGTGTCGTTGGACGGGCTCGACCCAGTGACGGAGACGGCCAGCGCCACGTCGGCCACGGCGAGCTCTTCCTTGGAGGGATCGAAGATGATGTTGTTGCCGACGGCCATAACGAGGAGGGTTATTGGCGGGCGGGTGGCGGGAGGGGCGGTGGATTTGGTGGTTGTTGTGACTGTCGAGGTTGTACGGGGGAAGAGGTAGGGCGCTGCGGCCCAGTCGTCGTCAAAGAATGGGTCTTCGTCGCCCTCGGATTTGAGGCGCGGGAGGCGGGTGGAGAGGAGGGCCAGGTGGGTTGTGAGGGAGAGGAGCGGGAGGGGGTAGGAGAGTGGTGGGGAGATGAGGATTATCTGTTGCGTGTTAGTCGGCTGGCAAGGGAGGATTGCAGGAGAGAAGAAGACGTACGTCGAGATAGAGTTTCCAGTGAAACCGCCTGTTGATCCACAGCCGCTTGACAAACTCGCCGTCGGCCAGTAAAGCCTCGCTCAGCATGGCCGCCAGGAATGCCGTCCCGGAATCGTCATCTCTCAGCCCCGGGATTTCGACGGTCATCTCCACCCACGAAGCGTCGCCTTTCCTCTTATCCAACCCCTCTGCTGTTTCCCCTTCCTCCTCATCATCGTCATCACCACCAGCGCCCCCCTCCTCAAGAAAAACAGTGTCGTCCCCCGGCCGCTGCGCCGTCCTCTCCACCTCGGCCTTCACGCCGACAATCGCCTCGGTGCCGTCGGCGAAGCATATCCTTGCGCTGCCATTGGTGCCCGGGAGGATGCCCGTCTCGGCGACGAGCGGGCGGAATTGGGTGGGCGAGCGGCCGTCGGGACGGATGGGCGGGGTGAGCGAGAGCGAGGCGTGCAGGTAGGCGAGCTCGGCTGGCGAGAGGAGGACGTGTTGGCTTGACGCCATTTCTGATCTCTTTATCTTTTGTTTTTCTTTCCTTTTCGTTGTCGTCCTTATTTGCCCTTCCTCACGACTCGACGTCGTTCAGTTCTTGCTCAGAACTTGCTACACTAATCAATAGTGAGCTCGTTTGCTGTCACAGACTGGGGCTTTGCTTGTCGACTTGGCGCGTTTGGGTTGCTGTGCTGAAATTTTGGAGGTTGAGGGCCGGCTGCAATAGGGATGCGATATGAAATTTTCATTTTTCGTTTTTCAACGCCAAATCGAAATATTTCCATTTCAAGATTCCTCTGAAAAAAACAGAAAATACACAGTAAGCCATTAAGGCTTGGCCAGCTATTAAGGGCATTTCATAGCCAAGAAGTAGGGAAATGTAACGTTAGGTCAGCAACCCGACGCATCAAGACCCGAGCTCGAGACTGACCGCCTACCAAAATAGGCTTAGCGGAAATGGCAGAAATTTCAGAAACTTTTCAAGGCAAGGCCCGTTTCGTTTTTCAAGGGGGGGTGTTGAAATACCGCAACCCTAGGCTGCAAGGCTGAATGTGGGGTGCGGCTGACAGCGGGGACAGGGGTAGCTGTCGTGGGGCTTATCTTATCGTTGACATCTATCTGCACCTCTCCTCTTCAACTCACTCACGCTCTTCCTTAAAACTGGCGATGAACTATGAGTGACAAGTCCTTCTATACCTTTCTCAACTTCCAAGGTTGTTGAGAGCTTGTCGACATTTCGAGTTGGAAACTCCGTCCTACAGAAGTTGCATTACCCGGTAGTCGGATCCCCCAGCGGGGCAGCTTCCCATGGATGGCTTCACGTTGCGACACGGCTCATTTCTCTTCGCAGAGTGAGTAGGAGTAAGATATCGTCATTGTTTAGGAGACCACGACTGCAACCTGCCTCTGCCATGGCTCGGTGCAGTTGTACTCTGAAGGCGACACCCCGCCGCAGTCAATCGCATGGAGGGGAGCAAGCGGCAACAAAGGACGGAAAAGAAGACACTCCAAGACAGTCAGTGGCATTGTTTCCTATCCAAAATCTACCGGGTCCTTTACACTCTCATTCAGCAAGCATCCATCTCCCACCCGCAATCAAAGACGACCCAGCCCAGTCCACCCATACAGAATCCTCAACATCTCCTCCGCCGACGCCCTCAGCCGCGGATTCAGCCGGGCCATCGGCTCCAGCTTGATAACAATATTGCGCTCATTCCGCACCATGGCCTCGATGTCCCGTCCAGACACCAGCCACCGCGACATGGTCCGCCGAATCCCTTGGGTGTTCATCGTCCACAACACGCTCACCATCAGCGCCCACACGTCCGACTTGTGCGACTGCGCATACCGCCGGCGCGGCGGGGGCTTCAGCAGCTCCGGCGCCAGGTACGGCGTGCTGCCGCGCACCGCGTCCAGCGAGATGTTGACCTCGCTCTCGCAGAGGCCAAAGTCGCCGAGGCAGAAGTGGCACTGCGCGATGACGGCGTCGTAGCTCTCGGCCTCCTCGAAAGCGCCGGGCGGGAGCCGGTAGAAGATGTTCTCGGGCTTGACGTCGCGGTGGACGAGGCCGTGCTGGCCGAGGTAGGCGAGGGCCTGGAGCATCTGGCTCAGGACACGGTTTGCGAGGTTGTGGTAGGGGCCCGGGAGATTGTAAGCGAGCGATTGTAGCGAGCCGTCCATCAGGTCTGTGAAGATCTCTACCTGGGAGGTCTCCCAGCCCTGGGAGTGGAAGCAGCGGATGATGTGGGCCTTGTAAGGATTAGTGAGGCAACCGAACAGCTGAAGAAGAGCGGGGACTCACATGGTTGAGAGAGGGGAGGATGGTGCCCTCGCCTCTGCGCGCAAGACGCTTCGTATCGTTCCAGTAATCCCGCGGTCTGTCTTCCTGCCGGATGACCTTGACCGCCACGACATCACCGGTAGTCGGGAGGAAAGCCTTGTAGACCGTCCCGAAAGCGCCATTTCCCAGCTCCTCGTGAACTTCGTACCGCATCATGACAGCAGTTGGTCGCCAACAAGCAATATCCGTTCCGTCGTCTTATCCGAGGTCGTTTACACCGCGTGTCAAAACTCCAAACATCATCCATCCCGCCTGGAGGAGGTATATATATCTAAATTTCACCACCATAAACCCTCAGATGCCCCCAAAGCGAGAAACATCTCGCCCCCCTTCCAACCTTCCACGCATCACCACACTCCTTCGGCATACCAATTCCGAGCAGGGGAAACAACCCGCAGCCTCGAACTCGGACCACACTACGGCCCGCTAACAAAAGCCCTCCTCGATATGACACACTCCTTCTCACATCGACGTGCATCTATGCCATTGTTCTCTCTGACTCTGCCAACAATACCCGCGTCAGCCTCGTCCGCCGGCTCGCCACCCGCGGGCTTGCGTCAACTCCAATCGGAAACACCTCCGCTGGGGTCTTCTCAGGGGTTCAGAGACATTCCCCTTTCTTTGTTCGCTTTGTAGCTGCGGCAACAATGTATTCATTACCCTTACTACCCCCAGCTTTTGACCTCAACGACTATTACCTGACAAGAGAAAGCAAGTATTATGGATATGGAAGTGGTATCCGGCGGAAAATGAAACGTGAGAAGCAAAGACGGGCTTGTAACAACGGGTTGTCGGAAAATTCGGCACTCTGCAGAACTGGCACAACTGAGTCCGTACACTCGGCCAATCCTTACTTTCTACAGTGTCTCTGTATTTGCAATACCCTCGCTATACCCAGCTGCTCATATCTGGACATCAACCGCCTGCCTTCTTATGAACTCAATCACAGAAATGCTCCTTCTCAAGGCTATGTCTGTCTCTTGATGCCCGCTTCTCAATGATTGACCCCCACGATCTGTCAACCCATGAAACAAAAAGCAGGAAACGCCGCTTGCCAGTCCCGCCAGGTAAAGAGACCATGTATGCCCCAAAGGACGAGCCAATGTGAGGTACCATCATGATACCATACCATGCAATAAGTACAAACTCCGACCCCATCCGATTTGTATGCACCTGCGATCTCCCAATCCCCAATACCAAACCAAACCGAACTCGCTAGTACGAACCGCCCGCCCGCCCGCCAAAAGACCCGATTTTTATACAATTTCGCTCCCGGCTAAGGTGCCCCCTCTGGCAACAAAGCATAAAACGCCAGGAGGTAGAGTGAGAAGAACTACAAGGTACTAAAGTAGGTAATGTAAGACCCATAGGCACATGTACTGTACCCTCCGAGGCCAGAACGTACTAGACACACAAGAACAGAAGATAATCGAAACACAAGTGCTCTTAGACCACCATGATCTACGTGTCACACGTAATCATCCCACGCCTTGATGCGCTTCTTGAGGAACTCAAACGACGAAAAGAACACCGCATTCACGGCGCACGAGCGGCCCATGGACACGCCGAGGCCGCGGTACATGTGGCGCTGGAAGAAGTGGATCTTGACGGGCTCGACCTTTTGGCCTTTTGAGTACATGAGCGAGTTGCGCTGGTAGATGGACTTGGCTGAGTCGACGGGGTCTTTTTGTTTCCGTTAGCATTAGTACCATGGAGATACGGAAAAGGGGTAGAAGGGGAACGACGAGGGAAGCTTACAGATGAGGGCCCACGAGACGATGCCGCACAGCCCGCCGGCCACCAGCACGGCGAGCGGGTTCGAGTGGGTGCCGTCGCCGCCGAAAGTGGTGAGGAGCTGCTTGCTGCTTTCGTACGTCATGAAGTAGGTAGCTGTGCCCAGCGTGTCGCGCACTATACAGAGAAACTGTCAGTTTACCCCAACCCGAATTTGTTGACATGAAAAGGGGTACGCACTCAGGTGTAACCTAAACCCGGTATACAACCCCCCAATACCGCGATGCTTGATGATATTCCCCAGCGTCTTGAAGGTGCCCTTGTTCTGGTAGCTCGCAGCAATCGCATGGCTCTCCGGCTTCGGGCAGTTCTTCTTATCCGCCAACAGCACCGAGACCTGGGCACTCAGCTTGGTCAACTCGAACGGGCCTGCCCTCAAAGTCAGCTGTCATCCCTTCTCACACACCCCACCCTCAACCCAATCACCCCATGCAATGCATTTAAACTCACAGGCGATGACCGTAATACAAGACCCCGCCGTAGCCCCCGCAGCGCCAAACGTCGCCACCGACCAGCCATTCGGGTACGATCCCCTAGAACTCACATGCCCCATCACATCCACCCCAAAATTCCGCTTGACCCAGTCGCAGTACACGTACTTGGAGCGCTGGTAGATGGAGAAGGACACGGTGCGCACCAGCGTGATACTAGCCATGGGCGCCGTCACGCCGCGGAAGAAGCCCCGCAGGTGCTCCGTGTGGTACGTGTGCCGCACGCAGTCGACGAAGCCCGCGTACCGGTAGGTCTGCATGCGCGTCTTGACGCTGTCGAGGGGGAAGGTCGTGAGGGTCGAGAGCACGCTTGATGCGGAGGCGGCTACCTCGACGCGGTAGCGCTTGATCAGGCGCTGGTAGCTTGCTACGGCATTGTCGCTGGTGGTTGTGGTTGTGGCGGCCGTGTTGCTGGTGATGGGGTGCTTGGCGGCAGAGCTGCGGCTGAGGGCTGCTGCGGCTGCCGCCGCCGTGGCGAGGCGCGGGTCAGGGCAGATGTCCTCGTCGTCGATGTCGGGTTCGGGGCGGTCTCTTATCCTGCTGTCTGGCTGTTCTTGTGGGGGTTTCTGCTGCGGCCGGCCATCGTGCTGCTGGGAAGAGGTCGACGAAGGAGGCATGATCGGAAATGGAGGGCGGGCGCCGTGGTCTGGACCATCTTGCAGTAGGGCGGGGTGGTCGTGATCGTGGTTGTGGGCGGTGGACTGGAGCTCAGCAGGCATAATAGCTCCGTGGCCCTTCCTTCCCGTGTTGTCTGCTGATCTCGTCTTTTCTGTGTGTTGTTCTTTCCCTCTTGTCTCCGAGTCGTCAAACCGCGGTGGGGCGCCTCTCACGGAGCGCCGTCAGCCAACAGACGGTGGTCCCGGGCGACCGAGACCAGAGTCCTCAGCAGCACGGTCGCGAAAGGGCCTTTGCCAGCGGGTGAGGGTCCATAAGAACCCCCGCCGGTCTGGTCGGGAGGGATTCCCTCTTTTTCGTTCTCTTGGATCGATCGATAGAGTGTCGGATGAAGCTGTCGACGGGTTCGATAAGAAAGGAAAAAGAGATCGGTCGATGGAGGAGGATCAAGGGTTCGAGGAGAGGGGTCACAGATGGGCAGGCGTCGAGATGGATGCCCTGCCCGCTGGGGTCGGGCGTCAATTGGCTGATGGGCGTCGAGTCCGGGAGGTTGTGCAACGGCGATTGCAGCTCCGCGAGAGGTAGTGGTGGTGTGGTGTGGTGACGATGAGCTTCAATTGCGGGGTTGCTGCACAAAGAGAGCTCCCCTTCCCTGTCCTTCTTTCTCGTGGCGTGGTTGTTCGGCCTCAGCTCTCCACCACCGATCAGATCCCGGCTGTTGACTTTACCTAGCGCGGGGCCGACTTCGGCGGGTCCTGGTCTAAGTCAAGAAACCATAAAACAAGGCACGGAATGCAGGTCGCTCATTTAAGTTTCTGTATGAGATAAGATACAACAGAAGCAGATCATCACGGCATTGCTTCTCCGGTAATGGATGGTGGCCCACGATGGCTTCACCTCGGAGTTCTGCGGGGGTAACGTCATAGCTGCAGCATGGATCGCTTGCCTGAATCGGGAGGAGCTGCTGCGCTCAGAGCTCTGCAACACCAAAGCCTTTCGAAACTCTTCAACCTCAAACTGATGAATCGACCATGACGCATGGTCAGGCATTTACACCAAAGCCGACCTCGATACAACAACCCGCCCGATCTGTTCCCCAAATGCGCCCATAGAAAGTATGTGATGCCACAAGAGTGGGCTCACTTTTGATCCCTTCCATCCTTCTCTGGGCCGCGGCATGAGCTGCGACAGAAATGCCCCACCAGGTCCCTTTCAATCCTTTCACCAACATTGGTCGTATCACCGCAAATCTGTAGATCAGATGCGGAGATGGGGGGAGCGACCCTAGAATATGCTCAAACAGTCCCTGAATGGCCGCATGTTCGATGCTGCGCAACCTCCAGCTCTCAGATGACCACAGCGGGAGCTTGTTCTCAAGATGCATCCGATGCCGTTGTAATAAAAGCGCCGTTGTAATAAAAGCGCCGTTGTAATAAAAGCACCGTCGTCAACCGAAACGGCTCGGCTCCAGTCGGCATCAGCCGCAGGGCGGAAGGGAACCCGGAGGGAGCTGTTTGGCTGTGAGACCGACACAAAGAAGCTCCGTTTCTCCATTGGCTGCGGACCACGGCATCGGGGATCGGCACCAAGTGCCGGCACTGTCACCCGGGCCCGGCACCCAATGCCGGATCATGGAAACCGCAGCGGTCACATCTCATCTGAGACACAGGCCCAAGGAGTCATTGAGCATGGCAATGGTCCGCTCGTAATGCTCATACTGCGTGCCCTGGATGGGATCGGGGCCCCTGTTCAAAGCAAAGTTAACACACTCCCACCTTCCAACCTCAAACCCACCCTCCATACAAGAACCAGAGGGAGGTAAAGAAAAGAAAAACTCACTTCTTCCTCTTACTCTCCATCTCGGTCCGAATCTTCACCTTCCACGGCGTCCGCCGCAGCTCCCGCACCCGCTCCCAGTGCACGCGGCACAGGTTCTTGAGGATGCGGTGCTCCAGCCCGCGCTCCTGGGCCGCCGCGTTGAGGAAGTAGACGGTGCGCCGCACCCGCTCGGGGTCGAATTTGCCATGCGGGTCACGGAACCCTTCGCGAAGCCGCTCTGTGATGGTCGAGCGGGACGGCTGCGAGAATTGTACCGCCCGGAGCCCGGCGCGGAGGAGGCGGCGGTAGGCGTGGAGGAGGTCTTGGGTGGCGGGCATGTTGGTGGTGTTACTGAGGCTGAGTGTAAGTTCTGAGATTGTTGATTGTCAGTGAGAAAGAGCTGGCGAGAAATTGGATGAGATTGCTTGGGTTGGAGGGTGCACGGACCATCTACTACCACTTACACAGCTTCAGTAACACAACTCAACCTAGTAGCAACGACGGGACACCAACGAAGATGAATTCCACTTGTTGATACCTTGGCTCAATGGAATGAGGTTAAGAGAGAGAGGCAGATGTGTTCACATCACAAGAGAACAAAGAGAACTTGGAGATTGCGGCACCTTGGGGCCACCACGTTTTTGAGTCCAACCATTGACCTCAAACCAAGATGAGCACCTGCTCTCTTCATAGGTAGCAAAGCATCTACAACACCAAGATGATGACCCTTACAAACAAGCCAAAAGAAAGCAAGGTATTCCCAAACCCAGTCAGCCAGAAGGCCGACACACCCATCCGGCGCCATCTATATGCACCCCAGGATATCCAAGTCCCAAGTCCCAAACCCATCCACACCCCATCTATCCCCATCCTCTAATTCTCCCTCTGATCAACCGGCGCATACTGCCCAGCACCACTCCTCTCCCCACCCCCGCCTCCCCGTCCCATCATCCTCGCCAACCACCCTCCAAACCCTCGACCTCGTTCCCCATGCCCGTCTTGACCATGCTTCCCGCCAACCTCAACATCCTCCGGCGGATCAATATCCAGCCCCGGAATAGCCGCACTCGCAGGGTGTCGCTGATAAGGCCTGCCGTCACCGACCAGCGTCGAGACAGGCGACGCCGGCCGGAGCAATGCATCCGATTCCGCCCTCAAGGCTGGCGTACCCGACCCAGCGGGCGTGCCGAGGGCGCGCGTGGAGTCGCCAAACAGGGCGTCCATGTCCTCGAGGCGAACGCCGCATGTTTCGGGGTAGAGGAAATACACTGACACATTTTAGCAAAGCTGTGCAGAAAGAGTGAGGGGGACTAGTAAGGAGAGGAACTCACCAACTATGAAACTAACCGCACAAAAGAACGCGTGCAGCAAATACAACCGCCAGGTAATCAGCTCCTGCAGGATGGGCGTCATCTCGCCGACGAGCCAGTTGAACGCCCAGTTTGTCGCGGTCGACAGGCTGGCGCCCTTGGAGCGGATCTTGAGGGGTAAAATCTCGGGCGGGTAGAGCCAGGGGATGGGGCCCCACGAGTAGCCGAAGGCGGCGTTGTAAATCACAACAAGGAGGACCACCAATTTGGGGGTGGCTTCGATGTTGAGGTACATGACGTACGAGATGAGCGACAGCGAGATAACCATGGCGATGGCGCCCGACAGGAGGATCGGCCGCCGGCCCCAGCGGTCGACAATGTACCACGGCGGGATGGTCGACAGCACGTAGGTAATGCCGTTGATACCCGCCATCAGCACCGCGTCGTGGCCGACCCAGCCGGCGCGCTCAAACACGTAGGGGGCATAGTACGAGATGACGTTGATGCCGTTCAGCTGGGCCAGCGCCTGCGCCGACATGGCAATGAAGACGCGCCGGCCGTAGCGCTTGAACATTTCCTTGTAAGTGCGCTCGCCCTCCTGCCGCTGCAGGAGCACGTTCATCTTGATGTCGCGGAACTCGTCGCGGGCGCGCGGGTTGTGGATGTCGCCGCCGCCGTACAGGTTGGCGATGACCACGATGCCTTCCTCGTCGTGGTCGTTGTCGAGCAGCCAGCGCGGCGACTCGACGATGATGAGGCTGCCCAGGCCGAGCAGGCCGCCCATGACGCACTGCATCAGCAGCGGCAGGCGCCACGACAGGTTGCCCTCGATAAAGCCGCAGAAGTAGTCCACCCAGACCGACGTCGCGTACCCGATGATGTTGCCCGTGAACTCGATGCACGCGAGCTTGCCGCGGTTGTGCGGCGGCGAAATCTCGGACTGGTAGACGGGCACGATGGTTGACAGCATGCCGACGCCCAGGCCGGCCAGGACGCGGCCGGCCATCATCATGGTCATGCTCGTCGCGAAGGTCTGCAGGGCGCCGCCGACGGTGAAGACGCAGGATCCGTAGAGGATGGTTTTACGGCGGCCAATGATGTCGCCGATCCGGCCGACCATGAGGGACGAGATCAGGGCGCCGATCTCGAGGATGGCGACCATGGTCGCGATCTGCACTGGTGATGGGTCATGGAAATACTCTATGAAATACTCGCCGCTGCAGACGGTTAGCGAATGTCAGCCGGGCAAGGGGGGAAGGGAGGCAGACGTACATGATGACACCCGACATGACGCCCTGGTCGTATCCAAAAAGGAAGACGCCTAATGATACAAAAATCGAAGTAAAGTAACTGTAGACTAGGTTAGCATATCTACCCTGTCATGAGAGAGCATAAACCCAGGTAGACCAACAGTAACGGCTTGCCCGTCAGGCCGTGGATGGAACTCGTCCCGCCCGTCATGATGGCGGCTAGCAGGCGCTCGGCCCGAGACGTGGTGCGGCGAGCAACGGTGGGAATGTGAATCGCCTCCTTGGTGATGGCGGCGCCAGCGTGCCGCGAGGTAGACCGGCTGCTTCCGGACGACAGCGGCTCTCTGTACCGCACCCGCTTCGGCTTGCGTTTGTGGTGTTTGGGGTGCCGCTTGTGGAGGGCGCCCTCTAGGGACTCGTCGTCGAGTACTGTTTTGTCTAACCTCTGGCGTAGAGGGTCTTCGTCGGCGAGCTGCTCGGCAATGTCGCCCGTGTCGGTCCAGGAGGACTCGTCAGAGAGTTCGTCCTCAGACTCCGAGGAGCCCGGTTCGTCGACGGGATGGCCGTGGCCGTGGGATGTGAGCAGCCGGGACGACTGCTCGTGGTCGGACCGAGGGTGTTGTTGTGAGGGTAGGGTTCGGAGGGGGATGTTGGAAGGGAGACGGGCTGAAGAAGTAGAGAAGGGAATCTTGTCGAGAATGGGGCTGTTTGGCAGCAGCCCTCGTCCGCGAAGAGTGCCGATGCACAAAGGTCGAAGACGTGCGGGGACTCGAGGGGCAACGTCCGAGTTTGACGGGGTCCGCAGAGGAGGCACGCATCGGTCAGCTGTCACAAGATGTGAATGCGCAGGTGGGAAAAATCAGGGTATCGGGTCCGGAACTCGGGGTGGTCACTGGTCACGGCGGCGGTGTCGAAGAAGGGTCGGCCGTTGGAGACTTGGACATGCGACCCGCGCCGTCCGTTCTTAGCGGCGCGGCATCCCCATGCCGCCAAGCCACCACCCCGCCACGCAAGGGTCTGCCCTGTCCGCATCCAACTTCGCTTCCTGCTGGCTTCCACAGCCTGCCAAGTCAAACGTTGCTGATGAGTGCACATCACTGCAAATCACTGCGTAAGCTCGGCAAGTCGGCACTGAATCCTCGGTCCTGACATTCAATCTGCGCTTTTGCTTCCCTTTCTTCAACTCTCACGGGACGACTCTACGCATCATGCGGAATGTCTGGCGGATTCGCTTTGCGAAGTGCAGCTGGTCATCAGGACAGGAACGACAGCCCGATATCCGTAAAGGGGCAAAACATCAGGCTGGACTACGGACGAGGGCCGGATGGAGTCAGGTGGCAGGAACTTGAAACGAAGCGTTGCGCACGAACGCATCGAGCCCTTCAAAGGCGAGGTGGGAGCCAGAAGCGTTTCGACGAAACTGAACTCCAGCAACTCCAGCGGCGATAGTGGCGTCCTTGATTTGGCTAGATCCCAGGACACCAGATTCGCGAGATCTGACGAAGTCAACCCGCCGTTTTCCATCTGACTCGCTGTTTCGGCCCTGTGTAACCATTGACGTGTCGGCTTCCTGACCAACAACCGCACAGGACCGCACACGCCGCCGTCAGATCATCAGCACCGTAGCCAATGGAAAATTCAATCGGAGGGGGTTGGAGGAAGTCCTCAATTCCAAATGAGGATTACCGGCCGGCACCGCGGGGTCGGCTCCGTAGAGGTGGGTCACCACGGGAATCTGCCGGCTCCGGTCGGCCTTGCATCTCCGCCGCTACCACCCGCCCGGCATGGTTGGGCCCAACTGGAGACCGGAAGATGATCGAACAGTGTGACAGTTCCATCAACCGGCCCGGGTGCTGGCATCTGTCCCACCCACCGCTCGGAGCTTGAATCACAAGGAATAAAGTGGGTTGACACACACAACCTGGGAGGCTCTGGATCGCTGAACCTGCATTGTTCTATGGTAGAGCTACCACTCGTCTTTCGGGTTTGCCGTCATAAGGGCCCTCGAAGGGACCACTTCAAGTTCGTAGTGAACCCATCGCGGTGAAATACCTCTCTATGGGCTTCCGAATCTGGATGCGACAAGAAGGGACCCAAGTTCGAACCTCGGTCTGCCGATCCTTATTGCTCGCGGCTTAACGCCTTTTGAACCCTTTATTTCGAGCGTTGACCGCCGCAGAGAATGGCCCTCGGCAGTGAAGCCGACGGAATCCAACCTTTTCACTCAACCGTGAAGGCTCGCTTCATGAGACTTGACATCCCTGTCGCCGGACACCCGCCATGCTGCGCCGTCCCGACATGAGCATAGCCAACAGGTTTTGTGAAGCGCCGCATATATATAGATTCTCACTCCATTATCCGCCCGCAACTGTGGTGCAGTCCGAATGTTCCTGATTTCGCTACTCCGGTCAAGTTTCGTCGGTCCTTTCACTTTGGGAAGAGAATGGTGTTCCATGTTGCCGTTCCGGGCCAAGTGAACCAGAGCGTGGTTGGATCGAGTCTCGGTGTCATTTCGCGAAAAGCTGGGCCTGGTTCCTGGATGGGCAAGTGCCCCAGGCCGCCGACCAATCGTGATCCCGAGATCCCCGTGTGGGTCGCTCTCCGTGCCACCCAAACGGAACGTGCCATCTTGCGTTCCTGCCGCAAAAGACCGTGGCTCGTCGAGGCGTGGCAGTTGCCCAGCCTGCACCTGCGCCCGCCCGGGGGGCATTGAGTTTTATATTGCGGAGCTCTGGCCAAAAACCCCCAGCCGCGCCCTGCGACTCGCTTCTCGCAGCTTGTCACCACAGCAATCATCCCATCCCGCAATCGTCGCGGCCTCCCGCCCCGAACAACGAGTCCGAATTCCCTCAATCGCCCCCGATCGAATCGCATTGCACCGGCGCGCATGAGAACACGGACATTGAAAGCGCGCTGTATGAGATAAAAGAGGTGGAATTGGGATTCGCGGAAGAGGCTGGGTTAGTTAGGGAACGCCATTGGGGGAGGCAGCGCATTCGAAGTCCGGCTTCAAATTCTCCACCGCCAACCACCCGCCATATCCCGGTCAACACTCTGCTTGCATCGGACGGTCGCCGAACGAGTTGTCGCAGAAGGGAAACGGCGAGAGGATAAGGGTTCCCAATTCTTCAACAAAGGCGACGTCGCATTCAATTGACACTGGGCGGACACATACTCGGGTCGCAACTCGGTCGCAGCTCGTCGCGTCGCTCGAAGACAACCACCACCGACCTGCCTCGGTCGGGCTCCACATTACACAATGGGTTCAACAAAGTTTGGAAACTTTGATGTGAGCGAACACAAGCTGCCACGCGCGGAAGTTCTCCACGTGGTCGGGTGCTAACCGGTTTGGCGGGATAGGAGTTCTGTCGGGACACAACTCTCCCGGTCTGCAATGTGAGTCTGCGCCGACAGAAATTTCACTCACCTCAACCGTTGCGCACGTTTCGAATTGCTCACACGTATGGCCGCGACAGCTTCTATCACCCACGCACGACCAGTCAGGGCCATGGCAGGGCTGCCAGCTGAGGGGCATCCCCCTCTCCGATAACAGGCATCTGGGCAACCTGGGTGCGTCCTGCTCTAGCAGTTGTTATGCGGCGCTCAGCAACTGACTGCTTCCAGGATCGATAATACTATGCGGTGTTGCCATTGCCGTTACCATCCTGCTGTTGCTGCGCTCAGAGAGGAAACGGGCGGCTGTCGGGAGAAGGTCAGTGAGCCTGCGTTGTGTGTTGCTGTCGCCACGGCTGACCATCTGGCAGAGAAATGCAAGCCTTCCTCCTCGGGTACCTCCTCATCTCAATATGCGAAATCTTCTCAGTAGGGGACTTCCCCTTAAATTCAAGCGTGCGATTGGTAAGTAGACGACCCTCAACTGGTGAGGCACCCGCCTTTTCTAACGCACCACACAGGCCTTCAGCGCCATCCACATCGGCGCCATCGCCGCCACGACCTGGATCCTCTTCCTCAACGGCATCGTCGGCTACCAGCTGATGGACGACGGCACGCTCCTCTCGCAGGGCCTCGTCTACGGCTCGGCGCTCGTCTTTCTCATCGGCGTCGGCTACATCGCCCTCGACACGGGCTTCTCCTTCACCGGCTACTGGAACTCGAGCTACGACCTGCCCAACAGGAACATCGCGCTCTACGTGCTGTACCTGCTGATCCCGCTGCTGTGGATCGTGCTCTTCTTCGTGCTCGAGACGGTCCTCGTGCTTCGGGTTCTGGGCGAGACAAGACCGATGCTTTACCTCATCGGGGCTGCGGTGGCCTTCGCGGCCGGGCAGGTCTTTGACTTTGTCGTCAGCCCGTATATCTGCAACGGCACCTCGGGAGCTATCGACGGCGCACTGTTTGAGACGCTCTTCACGCTGGCGTCGGTCGTGCTCGTCTGGATCTTCTGGTCCAGCATTACGGAGGATGACTGGCCGATGGACGCGGCGAACCCTTACCCCTGAAAATACAGCGATCATGGCGAATGATACCCGCGTCTGAATTGTTGACGCACCATAAGGGCAGCAAAGGAGCATTCGGAGTTTAGCGGTTTGGATGGTTTTGTTTTCATGACGCTCTCTTTTTTGTGATACCTTTTTTCTTGGAGGTGGCGGTCGGGTTGCTTTTTGCTTTTTTTCTTTCTCCCGCTTGGCGGAAGGTCGGCGACCTTGTCCGGATCGAAGCCGAGATACAACAACAGCAACTGCGACAGTAACAACAGCAAAGTGAAAAGGACGACATGGGAGGCGTGGGGGAACGGGGAACGGAAGTATACGACTAATACACGGTGCGAGCGGGCACACTTGCATTCGACGATCGGGGAGATTCTGGGACAGCAACTGGTTGCGGCAGTGGTCTGGAGGATGAGGAAAATGGTGCGGGTGATTGGGGGAGACGAAGTAATGAGCGGAGGAGGTGAAATGAGAGGAACGGTGTGCACAATGGATGTTTTGAACTTGTGGTGTGTTGGTCTGTGAGCTGCAGCATGTATCATGGCTAGAATATGTTTGGCGGCTGTATACCCTGAGATGATGATGCCGTAAGATAGTTTTTAATGCAAGTTAAGGTAGTTAGCCAGGGGTGGTTGCCGTGTTTTGAGATTCATGGGTGGTGCCATGTTGGTCGGTTGACATTTGAGGATGAGAAAGTCGACTCAAGCATCAGGTCGGTATGTCAGCACTTCACTTGCGTTTCAAGAATACCAAAGATAAGGTACGTCCGACCTCGATCCCATCCCTCCGATTCAGACAGAAATAATCACTTAGACCTCGTCAAGGCTTCCGTCTCCCCAACCTTCCGCAGCCCTTGGTCCTCACCTCCATGTCTCGGTCCTTGAGTCGACCCAAACCATGTTGTGATAACAATGAACCCGCCCCAAAACCAGACCACCAAGCTTCCCTCGGACGCGAATTCCCCTGCCTCGCGTGATCTCACCAGAAGACGGGTATCGTTTGACAACTCGGTCAAAAGCGAATCACACCAATTATACGTTCCAACAACGTATACCTCCAACAACGTATACCCGGGACCAGAAACCGTCCGGCAAGAATACCATCCATCATTACCCATACCATCATCGCCCACACAGGCGAAACAGAGCTTCGAGCCGCCCTCGCTCACACTTCCCCCCTGTCTCCAACCATCCCTTCACCTCCCCGGCTCCCCCACGTGAGGCAGCTGCAGATAGTCGGCATCGATGCCGAGCTTGCGCAGGTGCACCCGGGGAAACAACCCCGCGACAATCAGCGCCTCGGCCACCAGCACCGCCCACAGCTGGATCTTGAGCACGCCCTTGTTGTAGTCGGTGTCGACGGCAAAGGCGACGGTCACGAGGAGCAGGATGAGCGCTGTGTAGCCTACCCAGCGGTCTGGTTTTCCCAGCGGAGGTCATGTCAGTTCAATGCTTTTTTCCCCTTGAAAGGCTAGAGATCAGGGAAAAGGGTGGTTAGAGAGGGGAGGACATACGGTACTTCCACTTGCGCTTAGCACTCTCCTCACCACCCCAAGCCCGCTGCACGAACAAGATACTAAACCCAAACAAGTACTGCACCACCAGCAAACTAAACGTAATCACCCCCAGATAAGCATGAGCACTATGAAAATGCGGCAAGCCATTCCGATGCTTGTTGGTCTCGATGATAGCCACCCCGGCCACAAACAGCGAGAAGGACAGCGCGTGCATCAGCGCGTGCGAGCGCTGGCCGATGTACTTTGCCTGCGGGGTCTGGGTCGGCTGCAGGATGAGGATGGACTGCAGGACGGTGAAGACGCCGAGGGACTGGAGGAGCGGGTGCGGCGAGACGAGCAGGAGTGTTGGGTGGGTAAAGACCGAGGACCAGATGATGGAGAGGAGGAGGACGGCGCCGACCTGTGAGAGCCAGGCGGTTCCTGGGGAATGGGGTGTCAGCAGTCCGCGAAGTGATGAGGGGATGGGGTTATTGTGATGAGGAGGGCTATACCGAGAAAGAGATTGCGGATCATTGGGTCGTTTGGTTTCTGTAAGGCGTCGCCGGGTCTGCCGAGGAGTGGTGCGCTCTCTGTGGGAGCAGGTGCATCGTCCTGCGGGAGCGGGGGAGGGTCGGAGGAGGACATTTTGGGTGGCGGGCTTAAGTGAGCGGACTACGGGTTTGTGATGATTGATGACTTGTGTTGTGGTCAGTGCCTGTGTTATGATGAGTTCTAATAAGCAGAAAGGTGAGAGGCAAATTCGGGGTCTTTTAGAGTTCAAAAGAGACCGATGGCATGTCGCAATCGGTTGCGGGGAAGGTGTGTTTTATGTCCGTGTGAGCGTGCGCTTCACGGTGTCCAACCTACACGACTTCGGCAGCCTGCATGGGCAAGAAGAGACTATAGGGCGTCCTATTGTCCCAGCAGGAGAGACACGTCCCAAAGTGTTCCTGCTCTTCGCGATGTTGACGGCTGAGGAATCAGCACGCCTCACCCGATGCTGTGTGGTCTGGGATTGTTGCCGTGGCTTGGCGATGACGGCACACCTCAAAGCTTCCGTAGTAGGAGGGGCCGGTTCCAGTAAACCGTCGCTCAACGCATCATGGTTTGAGACGTTAAAATGAGGGTTATTTTTCGCAAACGTTCACCGATTTAAACGTTGGAAAATCGACCAACCGTCA